>PVJH01034322.1:0-20717 GCA_004026705.1 Nesogale talazaci | reverse complement strand
TACACATCCTATATAGTCTTCACAGTGCCTGCCCCCCCACCCCCCAGTGATAACATCTTGCAAAGGTGCAAACCAATTTCACTCCAGGATATGAACACTGATATAATCTGCCAGTCTAGTCAGGTTTACCCAGTTTCGCTTGTGCTCATCTGTGTAGATGTGTGTATTTAGTATTGTCCCATTCTTATCACACATGTAGCGCCTCTATCTATAGTCAAGATATCGAACAAGGTCCCTCATTTTGTTTTGTTTTGTTTTTAATCATCACATCTTTCTCTTTCCCCCACCCCTGCCCCCATCCCTAGTGTAGCCACTAATCTGTTCTATGTTTATAATTTTGTAACTTCAATAATATTACAGAACTGAAATCTTATTGTATATGGTCTTATGTATGAGATGTTTCATTGAGCATAATTCTAAGTTGTTTCTCTTTAATTACTAAGTCATGGTCCATTGAGATTTATTTTTTTTCATCAAGATATACTTTTTCATTTTGACATACATGTACACAGGCATGTTTGTCTTCACACAGCTATAATGCAAAAGTATCACTTGAAAGAGTTATAAGACAATTTTGAAATTAGTCTATGTACAAATAACATTTTTAGTTCCTTTTCAGCCATTTAGATTGGATTCACCTATGTATTCACATGCTAAGGTGAGTTGCCACCTCTATCCTGGAAATATGTTTCCAGCAAGAGGCAGGGATGAGATACTCTATTCTCTTAATAATAATTTGTCCTAATAAAAACTGACAAGGTTGTGTATGTTGCCAAAACCAAACCCCCTGCCTTCAAATCCTTGTTTGACTCTTGTTGTTAGTGTTAACAGCCATCAGGTTGGATCTGACTCACAGTGACCCTAACTATATACAATGGGACAAAACACTGCCTAGTCCGTCCATCACCCGCCTCACAATCCATCTTATGTTTGAGCCCATTTTTGCAGCCTCTGTGTCAACTCGCTCTGCGGAGGATCTTTCCTGTTCTGTGGCCCCTCTTTACTAACCCTAATGTCCTTTACCAGGGACTGTTCTCTAAACCTGTCCAAGGTGTCGTAGACTAAGTCTTGCCATCCTCGCTTCTGAGGAGCACTCTGTACTTTGGACAGTCCATGATATTTTCACCATTCTCTGCCAGCACCTCAATTTCGAAGCTGTGAATCTTTATGGGGGCAGATTGTCCCCTCTTTCTCCCTTAGAGCAACTGGTATGTTTGAAACCATGTAAAGACCACCTCAATGGATTCTTCTTTGGTCTTCCTGAATCAGTGTCCAACTCTCACATGCATATGACGCGACTGAAAACACCAGGGCTTGAGTCAGGCGCACCTTAGTCCTCAGTCACTTCCTCGACTTTCAACACTGAAAGGAGGGCTCTTGTAGCAGATTTTCACAAGGCATCTGTGTCATTTGATCTCTTGACTGCTGCTCCCATGAACCTTGATTGTGGATCCAAGCAAGATGAAGTCCTTGACAACTCCGATCTTTTTTCTGTTGATCATGATAGTATCAATTGGTCCAGTTGTGAGGATTTGGGTTTCTGTAGATTGAGTGGTGATGCATACTGAAGGCTGCATTCTTATACTGGGTTTCGAAGCTGTGAATCTTTATGGGAGCAGATTGTCCCCTCTTTCTCCCTTAGAGCAACTGGTGTGTTTGAAACCATGTAAAGACCAACTTACCAACTTACCCAAGTGTCTGGGTAATTTTTCGGTTTCTAGGGTTTTGTTTTTTTTTGCATTAAACCATAAATGGATATTTTTTTTTGCATTAAACCATAAACATGAGTAAACTCTGAATCCATCAGCAATGTGTTAGCACCTGGATGGCACCTCTATGGCTCTAGTAGGTTCCACTAGCTGATAAATACATGACAGATCCTTGTTCTGATGCCAGTGAGTTTGTTGTATTTGTTATTTAGGTTTGGGGGTGTTTTCTTTTTTAATTGTTGTTGTTAATTCTCCATGTAGCCCGTGATTATGCAAGTAGCTCTTCATTCAGACTTTTGCTACTCAAATAACTATCCTTGCCTTTTTGCTTTTTTGCTTGTTGTTCTTTCTATCAAAATTATTAAGAAATGGTAGTGTCATTTTAAAGCTTTAACCAATTAAAATTCTCCTTTCCTACTATGTGCACTCGCCCTTGCCTCTTCCACACCTTCTTGAGAGAGAGGCACGGAGCGATGAGTACCAGGAATAAAAGCGACCTCCCTCCTCGGGGAGGCCACAGTGGCTTTCCAGGGCAGGAAAGGACATTTAAGCAAAGATTTCAAGGATGAAAAGAAGTAGACCAGAAGAAGAGGAGGAGGAATACCAAAAACAAACAAACAAACTCGGCTTTCAAGTCCAGTTTGACACATTGCATAGGGGAGTATGGTTGTCTCCGTGAGTTTCTGAGACTAACTTTTTAGCCCTGTCTCTCCCTTAGAGCAGTCGGTGCCTTGCAATTTAGCAGAAGGAAACGGACTGGGTTGCAGGTAGTTCCTAGCTCCTGAGGGAGACCTGGTGGCATCGTGGTAACAAATAGGGCTGCAGTCCACAAGGTCAGGGAGACCAGCCTCTTGAGCAAGAAAGACAGGGCTTTCTACTTACGGGGACAGTTCTGCCCCAGACTAGAGGGCTGAGCAATGAGTTTGGTTTGGGGACTTGGTTTCTGGCTACAGAAATCAGATCAGCATCTAGAGAGAGAATGTAGAAGACAGGTCACATTTTGTGAGGAGAAATTCTCTTCTGGATGTAGACAATTTCAGATGTCATCGAGATGTACAAAAAGAGATGCGTACTCGTAATAATGATAATCTTCCACTCACTGCCACTGAGTCGACCTTGGACTCTGTAGAAGCTGGTAGACCTGTACTCCGACATCTGAGGCTGTAAATCGTGGTCAGAGCAGAGAGCACCATCTTCCTCCTGGGCAATGACTGATGGGGTTGAACCAGCGACGTTGTAATTAGCACCCCCTCAGTGTAACCCAGTGACTCCAGCAGGATGGTAACTGATACTTCTTAAGCATCTGCTATCAAATGCATCGGTCAGCTGGGGACACAAAGGATAAGAGACTAGTCCACAGTCCCGCAGACAGTAAATGGAGAAACAGGAGTGGAGTCCAGGCCACGTGGCTCCAGAGTGTGTACACGGCCTTATGTATGTTTGAGTCTTAAGCGCCGAGAAGCGATCTAGTCTGGTCTTTTCAAAACAAAACCAAAAAGTCGGTTTCTGCCTGTCTTGATGTGGGTGAGAACTCTGAGGGAGAGAAGAATGTAGGCAAAATGTGACGTGTTGTCAGAAGGGAGCCCTAGCAGTTAGTGGTCAAGAAGGGTCAGAAAGGCATAAGAGTAACTCAGTGGCTGAGTTCACAGGATGTCATTGAAAAAGGGAATCAAGCAGGAGAAAATGAGCAGCCATCAGTAGGCTACTGAGCTGTCAAGTAAAAAGATGACTGAGCAGCCTGTGTGGATGACCAAGGAAGAAGTTATTTTGGAGAAATGATGGGACTACAGATCGTGCTACAGAGAGTGATGAGGAGATGAGGAAATGGAAGAGTGGCATGTAGACACATTTTTATAGGTTATTCGAGACAGGGAGTGGGCTATAGTTGGATGAAAAGGGACTTAATGACTTAGTTTTTATTTTAATGGAAGAGACTGGGATTGTTTTAAGTGTCATAGCTGGTGCAAAAAGAGGTTGAACCTATAAGCAGGACAATGATTCATTGTCATGATTCAGTGAGAACAAGAGTGAGTGGTCTGCAAGGTCATTGGCAGAGATCAGGTAAGGGATATCTCTTGTATTGCGTTTGAAATTGGAGGGCTGGAGCCAATGTCGGTAGGTGTGTGTGTGTGTGTGTGTGTGTGTGAGAGAGAGAGAGAGAGAGAGAGAGAGAGAGAGAGAGAGAGATAGACAGACAGACAGACGGGTAGTGAATGACTTTCCATCTGACAGCTTCTGTTTTCTTTGGAAAACTAAATCCAACCCATTGCCATCAAGTCAATTCCAACCCAGTGACCTTACGGAAGAGTGGAGCTCTGTCATCAGTGCCTACTGCCACTGAGTGATTGGGGGGTTCAAAGGGCCAGCCTTTCAGGTAGTAGCCAAGCACATAAACCACTTGAAGGACCAGGGTGAGTTTCTCCTCTGGGAAGTGGGTGTGAAATAGAGTTGTGAAGGTGGTAGAGAGGAGCTTGGTGGTAATGGATGTTGAAGGAGTTATGGGGTGTTGTTCACAGAGGAGGCTGTCTCTTGGGGTGGCAAAAACATGTGGGCAATGTGTTTTCTAGTTGACCACAAAGCCCCCTTCTTCTGTGCACACTCAGGATGATGAGAGTGCAGTGAAAAGCCCTAAAGGCAGCTCTTCTGTGAGGTCCAGCGCTCCCGCGGATGGAGTCAGAAATTCAAGCACCCAGAGAGACAAGGAAGGCATCAAGCTTTGTACTGTGGAAAATTTTACAACAGATCTTGTGCTCTTGTTTTTTTTTTTTTTTTAAAGCAGCCGTTTGTGGTGATGTAAATGCTTTCACTGAAGTGCTCTTCTGATGCCTCGCAGACGGCCTTCAATGTTACTTGCTTACTAAGCGAGTGGGCCCCACAGGTTTCGCTCAAGAGTCATGGGAGGGATGGTGAGAAAACTGCTGCGTTTTGCAGCTCTGCTTGTACTGTGGGGTGCATTTTATTTGATCGGGGGAATATGTGCTAAAGCTTTATGCATTTTTGCAACCCTTTCACAAGTCAGTCGATGTTCTCATTTGAAATCGCAGCTACGCCCCCGCCCCCTTGTTTATAAACTGCCAAGGGAATTACATTCCCTCACCTATTTAACTGTCTGCTTAGGTGATGTTGCGAGAAGTAGGGAGCCTAATTGACGTATTGCCTTTCTTTCTGAAATTTGTTTTAATTAGGACAATTTCCACTCACTGGAGGTTTTTGACCCTCGGTGTCATCGTTCTCCTTGATGATTTCTATTTCAGAATTTATGAGATATTAGCCTTGATTGTTCGTAGTCAAGATGCATTGGCCACAGCTTCTCTTTTGGCCCTGTGAATTCAAAATTGCCTTAGGAAGAGCCATGTTTGCATGAAAATCCTATAAACCACACTGAAAAGCTATATTTTCTCCTTGTCTTTTATGTCAAGAATACTTTAAGTAAAAGGATCATTTTTTTCCCTGTGGTTACAGGTATTTTTGCCAATATGCAAATAAAAATTCTACTTAAGTCAATGATTTTTTTTCTTCTGTACAGCCATTTCATATAGAAGGAGGACACAATAACCTCCCTCTTCAGATCATGGCAAAAATCACACTATCGCACAAGCAGAGCCACTACACTCTATTATTAAGAGTTGAAGTGGTAGTCAAATGGGAAATAACCCAATGATTCTTAAAAAGAAGTGAAGTACACTTATCATTCACAAGCAAGACTCTGTGCTCCTTATAATGTCTTCCTCTTCCATAGTCCATACTGCCAAATTCTGCTGAAATCTTGTAAGTCACTAAATGCATCTGTATACACACCATATGTGCACACATACATACATAAAACACAAACACTCATGTACATATTTTAATTGCTCTGATCAGATTTAGAGCTGCCCATAGTTATGTCTACCATCTCTCTGTCTGTTGTCTACCTATGGTTTTATCAGGCGTATTCCTGTCTAGGTATGGCTAGAAGTGCAGGGAAATGATGTGTCATTACCAGATTCTTGTAGGCATCTACCGGATAACTGAGACATCTGAGCATCTGCTGAACCTCATGCTCCTGTCTTCCTAAGCTCCCGTCAGTTCTTATATCTTCATCCACCGTTCGTGACTCCAAATGAAGTCATCAGACCGCGCGACCTGATGGAGAGGCTAAACTAACCCCCCTTTACTCTTAATAGTCTCAAGTTGACCCTAAATTATGTAACTACCACATAGTATATCAGAGTGATTAATTTAGCAGATTATAATAATTTTATACTAATTAGTATAATGGGGGGAACCCCCATTGCGGATTATGTTAATAGATATAAAATCTTTCCTCATTTTATGATAAAAACACTAAGCAGACTAGAAAAGAACTTCTTCACCACCTAAGAAAACACCACAGCTAAAACATTTTTTCATCATGGAAGATGAAAATGTTTCCCCTAAGATAAAGAAAATGACAAAGATGTATTCACTTAACAGCCCTATTCAACATTACATGAGAGGCTCCAACCAGGGCAATGAGTCAGGAGAAATAAGTAGGAAACATTAAGGCTGGAAGGCGTGAAACTTTCACTATCTGCAGATGACATGACCTTGTGTGTAGAAAATCTTTAAGGGATCCTCTAAAAAAATTATTAGCAGTTACAACTACAGCAGGTTCGCAGGGGACAAGATCAATATAGAACTACCAATTGTATTTCTCCTCCAAGATGTTCTGTTACTGTGCCCAATTATTAGAGTACCATCCAAGATGTTCTGTTACTGTGCCCAATTATTAAAGACTCAAGTCAACACCAGAGGAGACCTGGTGGCGTAATGGTGTATGTGTTGTACATTGAGAATGGAAGCTGGTGTGAAACTAAGGAGTTGGATAAGGTTAGACTGTGTGAAGCCTCATAAATACACGATGACTTCGCTTAATTTTCAGTCTTGGAGGGCATGCTCTAATTGGTGTTTTGCAAGTAATATGCTAGCTGTGGCAACAATTAAAAACCAGGGAAGACTCGGAAGGTGTTGGTAACAGATTTAACCCTCTCACCAGTAGAGATAAAGAGAAGTGGACATATCCGAGAGCTTTTTAGAAGAAAACGCTGGCATGATTTGCAGAAAGCCCAGATAAAGAAAGTGTAGGAAAGAGATGTAAGGTATGACTCATAGTGTTGGACTTCTGAAAGTGAATAGATTAGAGAGCCAGTTCTAAGTCAGAGATAGTTCTTAAATGTATACCTTGTGGTGATCAACATCAAATAGCCTGACTAGGTTGTTTTGTTTATGTTTTTGTTACCTACGGGTAGTTCTTTCTTACCAAAGCAGTTGTGTATAAAATATAGAATCATATGATTTATTACTAACCAATATTTAGGGAAAGTATGAATCTGAACAAATTAGGCAAATTATTTTATGTTTGCCAGATCAACTTTTTTTCTCTTTTCTCTTAGTCTGTCTTCTCACTTGGCCTTGCTGATGGGACCCAGACAGTGGAAATCAACTCTCTGCCCTTTAAAATTCCACATTTTGCTGTAAATAATGGAAATCGACGTAAATCAATCTCTGGCAAGTGACTGCCTTCCCATGAGAAACTACTGGAATGAATTCAGTTGTGGCAATCCCCATTCCTTAGTCAACCTAAGTCTTGCTAAGTGTAGTTCAGTCCTTCACCAATGTCTTTTACTGAGTGATGTAGAAATGGAAGGAGCCCTTGTATTGTTGACAGTCATGTGTTGGGCTGCTAACTGCAAGGTTGTCAGTTCAAATCCACGAGCCGCTCATCTGGAGGAGGATGGTCGCTCTTGTCAAGATTTATAGTCTCAGAAATGCAAAGAGGTAGTTCCACTTAGTCCTAAAGGGTTGCTGTGGGGCAAAATCAACTGGACGGCAGTGGGTTTGGCTGTATAGGAGTAGCAGTGTTCTGCTGTAACTCCTAAAAGCCACTTGGGTAATTTCATGCTATACTTTACCCTTTGTGTTAACTTTTAACCCATTTTAAACTTGTTCTAGTTTCTATTACTTTCTGCTTTTTTTGGGGTTGAGGTTTTACTGTGTTTTATTTTCTTGTTGTTCCTGGGGGCTTGGGGTATGGTGTTCTTTATTTGAAATCCAGGATAGGTAAATCTATAGAGAGAATAACTAGATTAATGACTTTTTGGAGTTTGGCAAGGAAAGAAGGCTGGGAGGAAAAGGGAGCTAGTAAAAATGGATATACAAATCAAGAAGATGTTCAAAAATTGATTGTGGTGATGTTTGCACAGGTCTCAGTAATATGGTTAAGCCATTGAATTGCATACTAGTGAGTTACATGTCAATAAAACTTTAAAAAAGAAATAAATGAAATTAATTTTAAACAATACCCTAAAAATATTTCAAGTGGCCCATCTAGTCTTCATTATTGGGCATCAACCTAGATTAGTGCCAGCAAACAGTTGACAGGTAAAAGGCCCCAGGGAAGAAAGCAATATGCAAAAGCTGTGGTTGAAGTTTCACTTCACTGGAACTGTCACATAATAAACAACCCTGGTTATTAAGGTTGTTATTGTTTTTGTTTTTTTGGGGGGAGGGGAGGGTTGCTAATGTATCAGTAATGGACAAATACTGTAAATCTAAGAGTGTCATTTGTGTACAGCAATGCTTGAGACAAATTTAAGTTAGAAGAACCAAGAGAGTCATTTAGAAACAAATCAAATTGACCTGTGTTTTACCCCTCTCCTGCTGGAGTGCTTCCCCAGCCAGCTCACAGGAAGAGGAAGACTGGAAGGTTCACTCTGCTTGTCCTGTAAGGACCCTGTAGCTCACACTCACTGGAATGAAATTTCCGTTTTTCTTTCTGTCCACATTAAGGTCCCATCTAAAGCTTAGCTCATTTCTTGATGAGCACCCTCTCGAGCCCATTGTTTTCCGGTCCATGCCCTCTTGTGCATTTTTATTTCTGAAAGCAAGTTGTTTATCATGGGAAATGGAATCTTTAAAAAGGAAAGAAAACCAATGGGCAGACTGCGAGCTCAGTGGCTGTGATGGTTAAGGACAGAACCCCACTGCCTGTCTTCACATCTCAGCGCTGCCATTTCCTGGCTGGGGGAGCTTAGGAGATTGATTCAACCTCTCAGTTCTCACGTTTCTGTGGGTGGAAAGTAGGATTCATCCAACAGTCAATGCAGGCCTTCTGTGAGAATTAAAATAAATGAACACGTGTTTAAAATTCTTGAAATATAGCTTGGGGCATATTTAGGGGGCTTTCAGAAGTTCATAGACACGTGGCATTAAAAAGATCAAAACATTTTTCCACGAATATTTTTGAAGCCCCTTCACATTAGCCTCCACTGTCTATTAGCTTATTTGCTTCAGCTGTATTCGTAAAATACTTGAAAGTTAGGAAGTGAATTCTGTAGTTGGTGGCAGTAGTGGTTTCGTTTGTGGTTGGCTTTGTTTGTTTGTTTGTTTGTTGGGTGGTATAAGGACGTGGGTACACAATTAGCAAGGGACATAAACCCAGTTAGCTAGAGAGCTAGTGTAGGGTTGCCGTTAGTCAATGACAATGGCTCAAGAGCCAATGGGGACTCCTTGGGTGTCCTAGGAACACATTGGGCTGCTAACCAAAAGGTCACCGGCTCAAAACCATCAGCCGCTCTTTAGGAGAAAGATGGACTTTCTATTCCCATAAAGCGTGACAGTCTTGGAAACGAACAGGGGAAGTTCTACCCTGCCCAATACAGTTGGTATCAACTCGATGGCAGGGGGTTTGGTTTTTTGATTTTTATATAGACTTCATACTGGGAAAGGCTTTTACATTTCTAAGTGATTGAGAAAGGAACCACCAGAGGAAATAATGTCACGTGCTACATGAAAACACACACAATTCACATTTCAGTGTCCATATGTAGAGATGTCATGGAGCACAGCCACACTTACCCACCTGCGTACTTTCTGTGCCGACGCTTGTACACTTACAGCAGCACAGTCAGGGATTGCAATAGAAACCAGAGGTCCTGCAGCACTGAAAATGCTTACTATTGGGCCTTTTTCAGAAAAGATCTTCTGAGGGCCGGTCTGGATGATTGTTTGTTATGTTGATTACCTAAGAAATGAATTCATGCCTTGTATACTTTTCTGCTTGGACAAAACACCTAATCTTGCAAAAAGAAAGCACATGACTTTAATTAGTTGTCCTTGTGGCCAGAAAACTTTTGTTTTGTTTTGATTTAGAAAAAGTATAGTTTTCCAACTTGGTTAAAATTCTGTTGGAACTGGCATATAAATTCATGAGTAGACTTAATTCAATTCCAGTTTATTGCCTACATACAGACATGCCAAAAAAAGAAAAGGAAAGAAAAACACACTCACTAAAGAATGTTAAGATTCTTCTCAAGTCACTTCGAAATGAAAGTTCAAGCATATGTCTGAGTGTATGCATGTATACTATGAATATTATCCCTTGGGAAATCGCTTTGATTTTTATGCTGGCTTTGGAAAACTACCTCTAACAAATGGTCTGCTAAGAAATTGAAATTAATGTTCTTCTTACCAATATCACCACAGCCTACTAATTTGCTGTTTTCTGGTAGTTATCAGCTGGCTGGTGGATAGACTGTGTGCATTTGATTTTGATAGAGAAGTAGCCATCGTGGCTATTGCGAAGGTGGCAGGAGCTAATACAAAAAGTGAAAAAGGGTAACCGTGTCGTTTGCTCATTGCAGCTGGAAAATCAATCTCTCGGTGTGTTCTTGAACAGAAAGAATTTAAATGAACTCTAATTAGAGTCTTTCCCTTTTCAAACAGTTCTTTCTTGTTTTTCACATAAAGACAGATGGGTAGACAGTAATACTGTACAAAGACCAAAGGGGAAGTGTCAGTTACCCCAGCCCTAAAGATAACCACACGCTGATGTTTCTTTATGGGAATTCAACATGTTTCAGAGGGTTTGCCCACTGCCCTACAACTTGGTTGTAGTGATTACACATCGGGCTGCTAGCCAGAAGGTCAGCAGTTTGGAACTACCAGTCCCTCCTCTCGAGAGAGAAAACTTTCTATGCCCATAAAGATTTACAGTCTGGAAAACCCATAAGAACAGTTCTATGACTCGGAACCAACTGGATCGCGGTGAGAGGTTCTACAGAATTAAGGTGTCGTGGTCAGCTTCCAAGACACCCCTATGGAAATTGCCTCCTTTCTATTTCAGCTGGGACCTGTCCAACAGCAGATAACAAAGCAGCAAGATAGTCAGGCCAATGCCCAACCTCCCCTCACATACAGCCTCCACCATGTGCCTCCCAGCTCCGCCTTTCCTGAGGCAATCAGTCACTCCTAGCAAACCCAGTTCTTGGGAGACCAGTAATAAATGCGGAATATCTTTTGATAAGTGTAGACATCATTGGGCCATCTCGTCTGCGTGCTTTAATATCGGTTAATTTGTGAGTGTGTGGTTAATGTTGAATGGAACACTTGGTTTAATCTGGGAACACCTAGCTTAACTCTAGCCCCAGTTCAACTTTGAATACTGCCCAAAGTCTGCGAGTGGGAAATGGCCTGAGTGGGGCTGGAATGAAGGAACTATGGGGTGGGAACTCTCATCTAGATCATAGGCACCCAAATTGACTTGTCTTACTACCTCCTATTCAGAAAAAGTATTACTCGGCATTCCCTTTAATAATTAAAAACTTCCATACAATAGCTCATAGTCCTGGATAAAGTGTAGGTATCTGCTTTTGCAGTCCTCCTAGAAAAGTTGGCATAGATGAACCTACCTAGAGCTGAGATTTTGGTTACTGAGTTGTTTGATATACCTTCCCATAACCCTGGGTCTTTTGTCATCTGCACATATTAAAGTTGCCTCGTGAATGAAAAACGATCTAAAAGAAAGTCCCTCCCTCATGGGACTTGTTTGGATAAAATACAAAAAAATGAACCATATCCAATCTTTCTACAGCACTCAGCTATGTTCTTAACTATGATCCAAGAGTCCAAGACTGGTACTTCATATTTACAGGCAATATTTACTTTTGTATTGAAAAAAAATCTTCAGAATAAGGAAAACACAGTATTTTCATGTTTAAAAGTAAAAAATAGATATGTTTTCATGCTGTGTGACAGATGTATGCAACTAAAGAATTGAATAATGTTTTACCAACCCCTGCTGTTTCTTTTTGGATGTAGCTGTCTGTCCGGTAACTATGTAGGTGTATGTTTGTGTGTGTGTGTGTGTGTAGCTGCTCCCGACACGAAGTCGGAAGAGACCAGTCCCTGGAAAAAAGGACATCATGATTGGCAAATTAGCAAGGCAGCAAAAAAGAGAAAGACCTTTGGCAAGATGAATCGACATACTAGCTGTATCCATGGGCTCGAACATAAACATTATGAATGTGAGAATGGCACAGGACTAAGCAGTGCTTCATTCTGTTGTACAGGAAAGGGGTCACTGGGAATCAAAACTGACTTGACTGACAGCACCTAACAAAGATGACAGATAGCAATGTAGATATATACGTAGATATACCCTGGACAGTGCAAAGGTCTAATGTACTTCCTGCTAAATAAGAGGTTGGCAGGTCATGGTCACCCAGGGATGTCTCAGAAGAAAGGCCTGGTGCTCTAACTTTGAAAATTCATCCGTTGAGGTCGCCCTGATTCAAACTTGACTTAACAGCCAGTGACTTATAGTGTCTATTTTGTTCGTACACCCACTCCTCACTTATAGAAATGGTTAGCTTCCAAAGATCAATTCACGGTGTGACAATCCATCTTACACAAAAATGGGGATGACCACATCAGATCAGCAAGTAGGGAAGGATGACTACATCAGCACACCGCTGGTAAGCCACTGCAACGTCATGGCGTGTCATGGACCAGTCAAGTTGATGAGTCGCTGTACCATCAGGACTACTGTCACTCTTGCCAAACATTTGTCACTAACTACAAAAGAAACAGATAGTAGCTTTTTTTAAATTATTGTCATAAATATGAGATGCCAAATTATGAGGTAGTCCGTAAGTCGGGAGCAGGTGTATTCTTTATCTTTATGTGTTTGTTTGATTGTTTGTTCATTTGTCTGGCTTATGTCCAGAATGCTTCTAATCAACGTTAAAGATTTGCCACTTAGAGCATCCTGAGTCATTGTGCCTTAAGTTTAGATTGTTCTCAAGACCTCACAATTGCTCTACTAATTTTTCTAAGAGAGTAAGATGCAATGACTTTTAAACGTAATTATGACACCACAGGCCTGGAAGTGAACTGGTGATGGACAGGCAACACCATCCTCCACTACCTTGAAATGTTGTCTCATTGGCGAATCTGCAAACACCACCTGCGTTTGGTGTTCAGACGTGTTGAGAAAGGAAGCTATATGGTAAAGAGAAGTAGATCATGAGAACAGAGTCACAAACATGAAAATGAAGAACCGAAAAAGGATTAAATCCCTTAAGTGAGATTATAGCCTTTTTTTGGGGGGGGGGGGGGCATCACTGCCTCTGGTGGTCATGGGCACTACCCAGTGCTGCTCCCGAGAGCCGCCGCTGGATTTGAACTGCCAAGCCTGCGGGCCCTCAGCCACTTATGCCACCAGGGCTCAGCTCTGAGATTATAGCCCTTTAATTCAAGCCCTTCCGTATTTCTGAGAAATCAGTGTAGAAACCCTTACAAGAAAAAGTGATGTTCTATTACCTTCTGCACTCTCATTTTGCTAAGCTCTTCTAGGTGGTATTGCCTCATAGGTAATACCTTGAAACAAAGAGATGATTAGAAGCTTTACTTTGAAATTCAAATTTAGAGAAATCATAGATACCTTTGACATATTTAACTTTATCTCAACTTAACTTGAATTAATCATTACATTTGACCAAAATGAAGAGGCAGTTGTTCAAAGAAAAAAAAAAAAGATACCCCAAACACTGCTGTTGAGTCCATTCCAACATTCAGGCATCCTACAAGACAGAGTGGAACTGCTCCATAGGGTGGGTGAGGCTGAAAATCTCTACAGAAGCTGACTGCCTCACCTGTTCCTGGGGAGCAGCTGATGGGTTTAAATGGAAAAGATTGCACTCAGCAGTCCAAGAGGACGCTGCGTGTCTTAAAATCCGGAAAGGTGTGCACCAAGTTTGTACCATTTAATTTTAACTTCAATCTATTTGCCAAGAAAATAGCCCCAGGCTGTGCAACAAAGAATGAGGCATCAGGATAGGAGGAAGACTCACTAACAACCTTCAGTATTGCAAAAAGCCCTGCTTTGCCTAAAGTGTAAAAGGGTTCAAGCACTTGCCGATGAAAATGAAAATCAAAGACTATGCAGTCTTCAGTATGGATTACACCACAAGCTACAGAACAAAAAAGCATTCTTCACAGCTAGACCCATAAGGAAAGATCGAACTTGGCAAAGATTTGATCACTCACTTTGATTTACAATCAATCAATGCCCATGGAAGAAAGGATCAAGACCTCAAACAGTGTATTAAATTGAAGCATCTTTTAAATGTTCAAAAGCAAAGATGTCTATTGGAGGACTAAGATGTTCCTGACCTAAGCCATGATATTTTCAGTGGCCTCCTTTGCATGTGCAATCAGAACAATGACTTTGAAAGGACATCATTTGGGCAAAGAAGAAGATTTGAGTGTATCATGGACTGCCAGGAGAGCGAATACTCTGCTTTGGAAGGGGTATGGCCACAGGCTTTGGAGAAGCAAGAATTGCAAGACTTTGCCTTACATTAAAGGGAACTTCAAAAAGTATATATGGAAAGATAGACGGAAACAATGATGGAATTTTCCAACACCTCTTTTGAGGTCCCTTGTACTTCAGACTTGACATCAGAAGGAACCAGTATAGAGAGAAGAAGAACACCAGGCTTGTTAAGCAGGTAGAGGGGGCTGAGCCCCGGTGGCGTAGTGGTTGTGGCGGGACTGCGGCCCACTGGGATGGAGGTTCAATTCCGGCTCCCAGGAGCAAAGGCTGGGCCTCCTACTCCCACCACATGAGGGCAGTGATGCCTTAAAAAAAAAAAGAAGGTAGAGGGTCAGTAAAAAAGAGGAAGACCCTCATTGAAATGGATTGATGCTATGGTGGCAACAATGAACTCAAACATCACAACGATCATCAGAACGGTGCAGGACCAGGCACTGTTTCCTTCCGTTGTCTGAACTGTCACTAGGAATCAGCATCAACTGATAGTACCCAGCAACAGCAGTCAGTAAGACAGAGCTTTTGTAAAAAGATGCCACATGCGCTGATTATTCGATTAAGCATCCCAGTTATATTGGGAGTGAAAATTCAAGTTCGTGAGTGCTTACTTTGTTTTACTAGCTTTCTGATGGATTCCATTACTCTTTGAGTGTTTGCCATTACCTTATCTGAGAAGCCCTGTTCACTAACAAAAGGCACCAAAATCTAGCTGGGGTCACAGTATTTAATTTAATAGTACATATTACGATAATAAGTACCATAATTAGTTTCAGATTTGTCTGCCTTCCCAGAGGACAAGATTTTTTTAGTCTTTGATGCCTACTTAAGACTTGGGAATGACAGCAAAATTAATGTCATAACCTTTATAGGCTGTTTATGGTTTTCCATGTAGTACCCTAAAGGATTTAAGGAGCAGAATACGTTTACAATAAGCCACTTGCTACAGACAAGTAAAATCTGGGTTAATTGGGTTCACCGGATCCTCAGCTGTCCACACCCCAATCAAGACATCCCGTCCCTATTAGACAAAGGTGCATCAGTTTCCCCTACAAAATTCTCCCTTAAGGTGAACTTATATATTCTGCAGCATCTTACAAAGAAAGACCTCAGTTTTAAAGAAAAGTGTTAGAAATATGTAGGATTTTTCTTGTTTTTTTTTCTCTCTTATTGTAACCGATTTGTCCTTTTCAATTAGGAAATCAATTTGTCTTTAATATTTTATAGCTAGAATGCACTGATAACAACTAATGAATGAGTCAAGCTCCATGATACTTATATCGGCTTCCTTTCAGCAAGGCCAGGCAGCAGTGGCCTCCTCTTTAGCACTGCTTCTACCCCTTTCCCAGGAGTCATATGGAATTTCCATACTCACCCTTGAAATATTTGTGATATGAAACTTTGTCTTTCTTTTATTGTGATTTTAATAGAGTGTTTGTAGATTGGACAAAGATTATCTTGGCAAGCTTGGATCCTTCATGCTTTTAAAATAGTTGATTTTAAAATTCCCATGGTAACTTCGGCCCATAGTGGTCCAAAAGCGCTTGCAATATCTGGTTGGGTAGGAGATGAATAAATCTGTCTAGCTCCTTTGAATGAAAATTTGGCAGCATCCATCAAAAAATATTTTTAATCAATTTTGGGGGCGGCTCTTGCAAGTCTTATCACAATCCATATATGCATCCATTGTATTTCAAGCACATTGGTACATTTGTTGCCCTCATCATTTTCAAAACATTTGGTTTCTACTTAAGCCCTTGGTATCAGCGCCTCGTCTTTCTAGGTCATGCAGAAACACCTTGCTCTCCTTTACCCTACCAACAGACACGCACATGGTGACAAAGATGCGTGTACCAGGGCATACAACAGCAGCTTTGTTTGTAAGAGCAATGGACGGGGAACAACGTAATTGTCAGCCAGCAGGTGACTAATTCTTAGACTGTGGTTCTGTGCAATGACATAGTCCACAGTCTGTGGAAAGGATGAAGGAGATCCGTAAGGGCTGGTGTAGAAGCTCTCGACCTCAGTCTCGGGACAGAGGCTAGAAGGGAGAACACAGAGATTACGTCTGGGGAGATAGCCAGAAATCGCGTCCTCAAGGGACAGTGGGTGAGATACAGAATGAGAGGAGAGGTGCTCGCTTCGGCAGCACATACACTAAAATTAGAATGAGAGGAGATTTCACTTTGATTATCCTTATCCTATTGTACATTCCCACCACTCTGGTGGCGTTGTGGTTACATGGAGACTAGCAGCAAGGTTAGCAACTTAAAACCACCAGCCACGCCGGAGGAGGAAGACGGTGCTTTCTTCTTCCATAAAGATGGACAGTGATGGGAATCTGCAGGTACCAGTCTGCTCTGTCCCATGTGGTCTCTAGGAATAGGAATCCACTCAGTGGCAGTGAGTTTGGAGATATGTCAATATATGTGTGTGTGTTGTATATGTAATACATGCATAGCTTATATGTGGTATATATACTAGCCATATATCATGTAATAGAACCATATATTGTACATGTAATATAGTTATATTGTACGTAATGGGCATAAGTTAAACTATAAGCACTCTTAAGCATAATGTTCTAGGGGCTGAGCCCTGGTGGCGTAGTGGTTGTGCACAGGACTGTGGCCCATCGGGACAGAGGTTCAATTCCAGCAGTTGGGCTGGGTCTCCTATTCCCACCACCAGAGTGATGCCCCCCCCCCAAAAAAAGAATAATGTTCTAAAAACTAGCAAAGCAAAAAAGTCTAAAATACAAGTTTTTTCATATAGAATGGTGTGTGTGTGTGTGTGTGTGTGTGTGTTTATATATATATATCTTGCTACCTTTTCAGGGTAAAATGGCGTATGCAGTTGTTGCTAGTGGAAAAACACAAGGGAATTTCAAAAAAAGTTCAGGGAACAAATCTCTTCTATTTTAATTCTATTTTTCCCTAAACATTTTTGAAGCCCCCTCATTGATATTAAAAACAAAAAACAAACAGGCTTTTGTAATTCTAAAATGTTACCCTATCCTACATTGTTCTAAATAAGCTATATTACTTATCTAATATGTTGCCCTAGTTGTATGGGTTTAAGTGCTCATCTTTCAAAAATATTGATAGCATTATTATGATGCACAATAGTGGTGGGTTGATTTTTGTTGTTGTTGTTTTATTTAAATGAACAAAAAAATTCCAGGATGTCACTGCTTAACCGTCAGCTTTTTTGGTTCCAGTTCTTTTTTTATTACTTACCCCTTTTTTAAAAATGCTGGTGATAATTATTTTATTATCACCTGAGAGTCAGGCAAAAGGCATTGGAGGCAGGGAATGGAAAAAGATATGCTTGATGCTGGAAAGATCCATCTGTGGCTGGAGAGCCCCAGAGAGAAGATGACACTTGGAGTTTGCTTAAAGAAAGAAGAGGAGATATGCCAGTCGTTTTATTCCAGCAGTTTACTCAACCACAAGAACAGAAGAAAATACAAAGAATGGGTGAAGTTAGCTGTAAAGAAGGTTCTTGGGTCTTTTACTTGTTTGACTTTGTTTTAATTGTATGTTCATCATAAAGTTAATTGGTGGAATTTTAATTTAATTCAGAAACTGTAGAGAAGGAGTCGATGGGAGGAGCTGAGGGTTCAACTGAAGGTAAACTCAAGAATCAAAAAGTCACTCAAGCCACTTACCATCATGATTAAGATGAAAGGATTTCAAAAAAAAAAAGAACTGCATCATTTGGTAATAAATGAACCCAGCACTAAAACACCATGAAAATTGAGGAAACCCATACTAGTCCTTAGTGCTTGGCAGGAGGTCAGACCTAAGAAAGAAAATGAATATGAGGAATCCAAAATAATATTAAAATTAGCTCAAATTTCTGTAAGGCTACTGGCTTTAAAGGTCACTTTGTCACTGGATAGAGACAAGACCACCTAGCATAGTAGTAGAAATGCGATCATTTCAAAATTAGCTTGCAGATTTCACAAAGTGTGTCTGTCCACTTTAGAAATGTAAGTTGCAGCTTCTTAATTTTCATGGTGTTTTACTGCTGGGTTCATTTATTACCAAATGATGCAGTTCTTTTTTTTTTTTTGGAAATCCTTTCATCTTAATCATGATGGTAAATGGCTTGAGTGACTTTTTGATTCTTTTAGCCCTGAGGAGCCACACTGGAAATTCCAAGAATGTTCTGTCTGATACACAAGGAGCGAAACATGTATTAAATCCCAACTCAAAATAATAGAAAGGACAGAACATTTTTCTTACATCTATGTTTTATACAGTTTAACCAATGAGAAAAGTCTGTTTTAAAACTTGCCTAGAACTTTGATCTCTTAGATTTAACTAAAATTCACTGAGGCCTTTAACAGGAAAATTGCATTCTCAAAATATTGCATTAATACCTAACGTTGGAAATCGTTGTTTGCCTATTGTTGTCCAGGTGTGAGGGAACTCAAAATGAGAGGGAAGTAGCTGGAAAGCCTATACTCCTGAAACTCTAGTTGCCAGTTGCCATTAAGAAGGGGGCATCCCATCGGGAGACCCCGCGCATTTGATCATGATGCTGGAGAAGAATATTGAACGTACCATAGGCTGCTCAAAGGAGAAGGGTAGTCCTTAGAGGCAAGAAGGCAAGAGTTCGACTTAACCTACTTTGGACACATTTTGGGGAGAGACCAGTCCCTGGAGAAGGGCGTCCTATTGGGTAAAGTAGAGGGGCAGCAAAAGAGAGGCAGGCTGTCAGCAAGATGAATTGATACGGCGGCTGCAACAAGGGGTGCGGGCATCACAACAATGTCAAGGACGGCACCAGAGACTAGAGAAATTCAAAAGACTAGAACGTTGCTTTTCCAGCACCACCTTTTCGGACCCATTGATTCTTCTTTGGTCTTCCTTAGTCAACATCTGGCTTTCACACACATCGTAGGCAATTGAGAAATACCATGCCTGAGGTCGAGCACACCTCTGTCTTCCAAGTCGCATCCTTGCACTTTAGCACTTGAAAAAGGCCTTTTGCTGCCAACCTGACCTAATGGAAGGCGCCACTTGATCTCTTGACTGCTGCTTCCATGAGATTTGATTTTGGATCCAAGCAAGACAAAATCTTTGACAACTTCAAACTTTTCTCCGTTTATCATGTGGTGAGGATTTCAAGGACTGGGCTGTCCACTTCAGAGGAATTAGCCACTGAAGAAAACCCTAGGAATTTTAGGAGTAGCTCAGTTCTAAAAGCACAAGCAGTCAAGCTATACTGATGAAAGACACTCAGTTCCTAAGAAAATGAGCCTAGTCAATTACTTGTCGCTCTCAGTTATGAGAAAGTACAGCAGTGGCAAAATTAATACAGTATCACTTCAGGTTTTAAAAGTGGATGTTCATTTTTTTTAAAAAAGACTCAGATTTTAGAAACTTGCCTATGGAAAATGAAAATATTTGAATGGTATGAGAAGTCCTAGAAAGAACTGTACAAGTACTGTTAGATAATTTCTAGCACTCTTGTTTTTAAAGGACTGTTGATAGCATTTCTTTATTCAGTAAGTATTTACTAAGCCCTATTATATAGCAGTCACCACTCAGTTCTGGAAAGAAAAAGATACATGTGACATTTGGCATTGTCTGCTGGAAGACAGTGGACAGTTCAGTAAGCATTTCTGAATTGGTCTAGTAGGGAACACAAGTAGGAAATGCATGGCAAGAAAAGGAGGAAAAGGACATTCATGAAGAATTGTCAAGGTATATGAGATCTGTCCTGGCTGGCCAACTTCTGACATGCATTTCGTGATGACACTAAGACAGACCAGTAAGTAAAAGGCTGAAAGGTCCTTGGGCTTTCTGGGGTGGATACAGCAAGGAGCCATAAAAATTAGTTTAAGCATGAGAAAAAACATGATTAGATTTGCACTTTATAAAGACTATTCAATAACTACCAGGTAAAGATAATGAACTGAACACATCTTAACTTTTGCCCTTTCTCAGAACCATTGAAACTTTTTTAATAAATAAAAGAAATATGTTCACTGGTTTCAAGAAGTTCATGGAAAAAGTTAAATTGTAAGATAATATTTCTCCACACATTTTCTAAACTCCATCCCATATGTACAATATGTCTCATGGTACTATGACTTGGTTGTTGGACGCTAACCACTAGGCTGTATATCCCACCCACCAACCCCCCAGTGGGAGAAAGCTGAGACTGTCTTCCCCTGTAAAGACCTACAATCTCCCATCTGAACTGAAATCCACTCAGTGGCAGTCGATAGTGGGCTCCTTTGTATACGGTCTGGTCAATACTTGATTCTGACCCATGATAGCAGAGTATCACTGTTCCAAAGATTTTCTGAGACACTCTTTATGAAAGTAGATAGCTCCATCTTTCTCCCTTAGAACACCTGG
>PVJH01034321.1:0-20725 GCA_004026705.1 Nesogale talazaci | reverse complement strand
ACTCCCCTCCCCCCACCCCAGGAGAATTTGCATTTCCAACCCAAATCATCTAGCTTCACATCTTAAAAAGATCCCAGATGGGTCTTTTGTATACCGTATTTTTTGAACCATAAGACGTCCCTGACCATAAGACACACCCAGTTTATAGAGCAAGAAAACAAGAAATATTCTGAACCAAATAGTGCCAGTATACTAAAATATTCTGGGGTACCATACCTTAGGACCAGAAGACACACTCTAGTTTTTCCCCCACGTTGGAGGGGAAAAGTGTGTCTTCTAGGCCGAAAAATACTGAAGATTTGGACTGTCTATCTAGGGTAGAGATGTACATTCTCGGCAGGAATTCCAAGAGAACAGAACTTGGTGCAAAGTCCTGCTTTGGCTGGCTGCTTCCGGAAGACATAACAATCCTGAATGAGCATGTGCCAAACAACAAAGCAGCAGAATTCCTGAGGCAAAATCTTTCCACTAGCAGCAGAGCATCTAACTGCTGACCCTCCAGCAGGCCTCACTCCCGGACAGGAGGACAGGTGTGGTCCCATGCACAGACCCCAGAGGTCCCTGACTGCCTGGGCCCTTCCTTCAGAACCCAGAATGCAAGAGGCCCCCAGGTGACACCACCAGTGGAAGGTAGGTCAAAGAAAGCTGTTCCGAGCCCAACCTTGCAGAGTGAGGCTCAGGCTTTGTTGTAAACCAGAGTAGCAAGAATCACCCAAACCAAAAATAAGTTGCAACAGTTTATTTTAATCTGCACAGGGTCCAACTCTCAAAGGTTTCTCTTGGAGAGCAGTCCCGATTGATTTTTAGCTGAAGCTTTTATAGAGCTGGGTGTATCAGTCCAGGTAGACTAGAGAAACAAATTCATAAACATGCATATGGATAAAACGAAAGGTTTATATACAAGAGGAATGGAACATTGAGAAAGCATCCCACTCCAGTCCAAGGTCATAAGTCCAATATTAGCCCATATGTCTTATATCAGTCTATAAAGTCTTCTTCTGACTCACAAAGCACGATGACACCATGACAATCACAGACCAGTGACTGTAGTCTTGTATATCCAGTGGCAGTAGAAACATCCCAGCGCTGGCAGGGGTCTCCCCATGGCTTCTCTTTTCCAGGGTTCAGGGTCCATCAGCAGTATCCTTTGCCAATAGAAGCATCTCAGTGCTGGCAGGGGTCTCTCTGTGGCTGTTCTGGCTTCAGAGGTCTGGTTCCATCAGGGTAAGCCCGTGTGGGTTCTCTTCTGGCTCCTCCAGTTCCTAGGACTCAGGGTCTATGCTGCCATCTTGTCTTGTCAGTTGAGTATCTCCAAGGAACTGAGTCTATAGTCTCTCACCTCCATAGGAGAAATACTGCGAGATTTCCCAGAATTCTCAGAGAAAGCCATGCCCACACAGAGGTCTCATTGGCTATCTCCAGATTGACAGGATAGACTCCACTCTTACACTCTCAGTTCTGAAACTGACACAGATTAGTGACTGCCACACAGGATAAGCACGAAACTTTTGCAGTTGTGAAAGCAGACCAGTCCAGAAGCTGAAATTTTGAGCAAAAAGCTCACACTGTTTCTTAACAATAGTCAATTCTGGATGTTCCAGTTGATTTCTCGCAAAGTTTCTTGTTGCCTAAGGAGGTTAAAGCAAGGTGGATCGGTTCAGTGGGAAAATTTTAAATTTAGCTACCTTACAAATTGTCTGCATTGTTATAAAGTGGCTGCGCTCTGACTAAGCTACCACAGTGAAGAACATCACTGCATTCCCTCCAGGGAGCTTCCTGGGGTGGCTGCCATTTCTGTAAGGGTTTTCCTTAAAGTGGGAGACAGACACATTCCAAGTCTGGCAGTCTTCCCAAGAACTGGTGGTTCTGATGAGCATTCCAAAGCCCCATGAGTTTCTGGGTAATTTCTCTGACCCCTTTCACCCTCTTTGTCACACAAGGACCCCTGAAGCTCAGCCCTCAGCACAGCACAAGAACCAAGCAGCTTTTGTGTGCTTTCTGAAGATATTTGGGGAAACCAGCTTACCATCTCTCCACCCTCCTCCTCTGTTTTTTTCCAGAGACTCTCTTGGGAGCCTGACACCTGTCCTGTGGGAAGCAGCAAGGGGCTTCCTGCTGTGTGGCTCTTTGATCCCCTCTCAGCCTTCAGCCAGCAGAATGAGGATGTGAGATGAGAGGTGACAGCCCCTTGTCAGAAGGACCAGCAGCCTGCAGAGTGAAGGGAGGGGTCTGCAGCTTCTGGGCTATCTTCCCACCCACACAACCTTCTCAGCAGAGCCTACGCTCTGCATTTGAGGCCGCCCAGCCTCCAATAGGGGCAGTTCCCACCCCTCCCAGCATTTTCCCACAGGGACTTGACTTCCGAGAAGAACATGTTTTAAAGCAACCCGAAGGCCAGGTGTTGATGACGTGGTTCTGACTCATGACAACCTCCAGTGAGTCAGAACAGAATTTGGCTCCCTGGGGTTTTCCCCGCAACTGGTTTTCCAGAAGTTGATCCACACACCTTTCTTCCAAGGCACCTCTGAGTGGACTCGAACGTCCAGCCTTTCAGTGAGCAACTGAGAGCATTGACTACGTGTGACCCCCAAGGACTCTGCTCTTGGAGAATGATAGCCCAAGTAAGTTACAGCTGTAGAAGCAAGAAACCTAACTGCTTCTAAAGGGGTTGGGGAATGGGGCGGGGTGGGGAGAGTCTCCCTCCCTCCAAACAGGATGTAGAAAGGAGTATCATGACCTGCAAGGGATGCTGTGTGAGCCACGCCAGTGGTACCCATACATAAGCACACCTGGATTTGCAGTCAATCAGCCCCCACCTACCCCCCCACCCAAGGCTACAGGTGCAAAGAACACAATGTATCTGGCACGATACAATGAATGCCACAAGCACTGCTACTGCAAAAGCTACTGTGACGTGGGCCTGTGGCCCGGATGAAGCAAGAAGGTGAAAATGATGCCTCCTTAAATGTTGCACCCTGTCGCATTGCAGACGGATCCCGAGTTTATCCGGTCTTTTAATGGGTTAACTCACAGATGGGTTTGGGATCTCCACCACTTCCCCAACCCCCCTTCACATTGATTTGGTTGCTTGATTTTTTAACTTCTTGATTTTAAAATATCCAGTCTTTAATGTGCTGTAATGACTTTCTGTGACTGTCCAGTCAATTGGTCTAATCCTGTTCTCAGAGCTACAGTTCCACTCCCTAGTTCAGTAAGTGCTGCCAACAGCGATAGTTCTCAACCTTCCTAATGCCACCACCCTTTAATACAGTTCCTCGTGTTGTGGTGACCCACACACACATACACACCTTCCCCCACACCATAAAATTATTTTTGCTGCTACTTCATTTCTGTAATTTTGCGACTGTTATGAATTGGGCGACCCCTGTGAAAGGGTCATTCATCCCCCAAAGGGGTTGAGACCCACGGGTTGAGAATCCCTGACCTGGAGCCTTAAACGTTTGCTTGCAGTCATCCAAAACAAGAACTGAACTCTGTTTGCCGGGAGCAGCAGAGATAGACCCTGGAACCAAACAAGGGAGCATTCTTAAGGGCTGATTGCCTCCAAGAATTGGATGCCACCTGGCTCCTATGAGGCTTGCCGCAAAGATAAAATGAGACTAGGCCAGAGAGAAGGAAAAGGAGAAGTTTATTCTGCACTCCCTGGCAAGATTCACGGAGTCCAACAAGGAGCCAGTGAAGTCACGCTGCCAGGGAGTGAGGGGAGAACAGAGCCCTGGGTTTGCAGGCGAGGTTCACCGGCCCCCAGCAGTGGAAAAGAGCCAGTTTTTAAGCTAGTCAGGAGGGTAAACAAGAAGGGGGGCGGGGGGCGGCAAGGGCTGCAGCTGCAAGGGTGTAAGCCATCTCCATCCATGAAATTCTGAGGTAGGGTGGTACCTTGATCATTCTGCTTGATACTGGGGAGATCGCTTGCAGCCCCATTGAAGCTAGCCATCTCGGTCCTGTAAGGACACGTCAGGCTGTTCCTAATATGCCTCCCACCCACCCCCCGCCCCTGTGCCTGACCGAACAGCTACCATTACTGGAAGTTTTGATCAAGGGATTAATAGATGGACTCTGATCAAAGAGGGGAGAAATGTGGAATAGAATTTCAAACTCTTAGGGAATCCAGACTTCCTAGCTCTTTTGAAATTGGAGGAACCTCTGAATCTATCTCCCTGAGTGGGGGGGGAGGGGCTGGAAATCTTCAAACCTTAAATCATATTTATTCCCTGTGGTTGTATTAGGTTTCTGGGGTGGTTTACCTCCATGCTTGCTTCTCACTGTGGAAAGAATCCATGTGGCAGATGCACTTTTGTAAATCAAAGTAATTTTTATAAGGGAAAAGGAAGTTACAGGTACTGTAAAGTTTCTCAAGTGGGTAATACCTCGTTGACTTTGCACAGAAAGAATTCACGCCATAGTCGGTGTGTCATCCAAATGGGTTTTTATGAAGGACAGAAGTTTCCAGTTTTATAGTCTTGAAATAATACACGCTACTTGAGGGAAGCGTGCCGAGCTGCGCTGGGTCTCACAACTGGTCACAAGCAGCCTCATGGAACAGTGCACCACACATGCAGAACTCAGGGAAGGATCCCAGGGACCCACTGAGGGGTCAAGGGTAAGTGACCAGATTTTAAGTGGGACATCATTGACGGGGGAGCAGGGAGGAGGTTCTTAATGAAAAATTTGGTCTTTATGGAGCAACAAAAAATGTCATAGAACACAAAAAATAGTATTGTAATATATTTATTTTAATTTTAAAATGCCATGGGACATTGTTAAATTGTTAAAAGCAGTTTAGTCACGGGGGGGGGGAAAGGGCAAGAGGATTGGGGATGGAGCATAGGCGGGGCGGGGAGGGGGGAGAAGAAGTGGGGAGAGTAACAGAGAAAGGAAATCCCGGAGTCTGCTTCCTGCCTTGACTTTGGCCCACCCCCTGGCTGGGGTACCCATGGCTGAAGGTATTGGTTGACGCCATTGGCTGTGTTATTTTGATTTCTGAGCACTTCCGAGGTGAGAACAGGTCCAGATGCTTTCTGCAGCTTGTGCTGGGCCCAGACCAAGCTTGGGCCACCCAGGTGTACCTCCCACTTGGCTGAGGGCTTGCATTTGACCCCGGTCAGGGTCCTCATAGCTATCTAATGGTCACCTGAGTTCTTCCCCAACCTCTTTTATGCGGGCCTTTGCAGGCCCAGGAGGACAGCCCCCTGTCCCTGAACCAGCTCCTTGACCGTCGTATGACCGTCTCAGAAAGTACACACCGTCTCTGGAAATCTGCAAAGCCGAGCGGGAGGCTGCGCACGAGGATGCGACTGAAAATGGCCATTTCGGGGGAGCTCAGGAACCACATAAAAGGAGTACTAGAACAGGAGTTCTGATGCAGGTTGTGGAACCAAGAGACCCACTGCTCCCTGGGCCTGCTTTCATCCCCTCCCACTACTTGAGGGGACGTGATTGAAGGTATCGCCAGGGGCTAAGTTCAAGCGCACCTGTGATGTAAAGTTGCTGGTGCCTCCTGGGTAGGTGCCCAGGCTGATCTCCACCTGGGAGATCACCCGAGGTGAGCCCTCAGTAGGACATTGCAGTCTTGGATGGTCCCCATAGGCGTCTAATGTGTGCCTGATTTCTTGGCAACCCCTTTTATTGTGGCATCGGCAGCTAAGTTTTGTGTAGCGTAGGCATTTGGCGGAGACAACCCCCTTTCACCCCTAATCTTTCTACTTGTGGTTTCCGCAAAACAAAGCAGTCAGCCAAATTAGTCAACAATGTTCATCGGGAGTATTGCACCTTTTTGAAGAATTCTCTCTGTGCAGCTCGGCTGTGGACAGTCGCTCCAAAGCCCAGGTGAGAAGCTCAGGAGGCAATGAAGCTCAGTCAGTGGTGACATATGGGTGGAGGTCAGTACAATGGTGACATCTTAGAGATGGAAGTAACCAATGTGACTGGGAAAAAAAGCCCTGCTGGTGTAGCGGGTAACAAGCTGTAAGGCTGACTGGCTAGCAGTTCAAATCCACCAGCTACTCCGAGGAGAAAAAATGAGACTTTCTGCTCCCATCAAGAGTTAGCGGTCTCAGAAGCACCCGCAGCCTGCGCAGTGGGTAGTCGGCGCGCACAACTGCGCGTTCTCCCAGAGACTCCTTGCACCTCTTCAGCCCAAAGCAAGGACCCACCTGACTTCAGGTCTCCCAAGATGACCAAGCAGCCAGACTACGACCTGGGGAAAATTGAGAACAAAGAAGAACCCATCCTACCCATGCTTCCCAATTACCTCTCAATCCGGCAAGGTTTCCAGAAGGCCTTGATTCCGGTCATGGAAGAGGTGGAAGAGCAGGCAAGCAAAGAAACCGGCAGCAAGAAATATTCCCAGAGATGATTGCAAATCCACTTGAAAATAGTGCACGTTTCCCACAAACCTTTTGAAGCACCCTGGTATATCGCACAACTTTTGCCTGTTCAATCATTTACAGGTTTCAGCCTTATTGGCAGCAATGACAAGAATCTGTTTGCAAGCTAACATTCCCTGATCCATGTCGTTTTTCCATCACCCCTACTCTCTACCCCCCATTTTCTGTATCCTGACCCCAGTAACCACTAATACACTTTGAAAGCTATTTTTTTATAAAGAGTTACCAACAGGACTCGTGGTGGTGTAGTGGTTGTGTGTGGGACTGCAGCCCACTGGGGTAGCAGTTCAAATCTAGCAGCAACTCTCCAAGAGCAAGGCTGGGCCTCCTACTCCCACCAGAGGGCAGTGATCTCCTCCCACCCCCAAAAAAAGAGTTACATCTCAGAAGCCCACAGGTTAGTTCTACTCTGCCCGATGGGGTGGCCGTGAGTCAGCCTTGACTCCAGGGCAGTGAGTTTGGTTTGAATCTTGCGGGTTTCTGGAGCAAACATTGGGCACCATGGAGCCTCTTTGATCTTCTACACCAGTGGTTCTCTGCCACTCTTTCATGCAGTTCTCATGTCATGGTGACACCCAGCCGTCAAATTATTTTCCTTTCTACTCATAACTGTCATTTTGCTACTGGTATGAATCGGGCGACCACTGTGAAAAGGTCGTTTGATCCCCATAGGGGTCGCAGCCCACAGGTTGAGAGCCGCTGTCACGGAAGCAATGCCTACCTGTTACCATTCTTTTGGCTCCATTGGGACAATGTGTGAATCGCCCAAATGGACTCCCAGGAGCAAAATGGCCTCAAAGTCTCTGAAGCGATTCGGAGAGAGAACAAATAAAAATGTTCTTTGTAAACAAGTTGCAGAAAGCACCTTGACCTGTCCTCACCTCAGAAGTGCAAAATAACTGCCTAGAAGGGATTCAAAAAGCAAAATAGCGCATTCTCTGTTCCAAAGGCCCCTTCAG
This sequence comes from Nesogale talazaci, assembly GCA_004026705.1. NCBI lineage: Eukaryota > Metazoa > Chordata > Mammalia > Afrosoricida > Tenrecidae > Nesogale > Nesogale talazaci. The sequence goes on along the minus strand of PVJH01034321.1, from coordinate 13,359 downwards.
AAACACAAGAGGCTCCGAGAAAGCGATGTGGTGAGGTGGTTTTATTGATTCTGAATGGTCTTACAACTGAATTTTAAACACGAAATAGTACTACATAGCTTTATATGATTTCTAAAATGAGAAAGTGAGAGAATGAAGGTTTTTGTGATTCACAAGTTACCCAAGCAAACAAAAAAATTCAATACTGACTTATAGCGACCCTATAGGACAGGGCAGAACTGCCTGAGTGCGTTTACAAGACCATAATTCTTTACAGGAGTCTAAAGCCCAACATACGTACAGAAGTGCTCGGTACAACTGATGCAGAGATTGGTATAAGAGCTGTAAAAACCCTAATATGATTTTTTTTTATTTTAAAGAATGCACAAGAGTTTAAGGCAATGTCTCTGTGGTCGTGGGTGCTGTTCATTCACAATCCAAAAATTAGAGATAAGGGATCCAAATGGAGGGTCCCGAAGGCCAAAGCTGCACAAGAAACAGAGGTCACACACAAAGAGGAAGGCTTTGATGGAGGGGTGCTTTATCTCTTTCAGCAGACCCTGCCCCCCAGGGAAAACAAAGGATGGTGATTTAAGTCAACCCCTCTAGGAAAGCAGGATCTAAAGATGCACCTCACCTTAATTCTGTCCCAGAGAACTCCTTTCGATATGCATTATAACCATTGGCATAGCGTTCATCTGGGTTTGACGAGAGAAACACATTCATAAGCACTCGTGTGTAACAGAGAACTTTATATTCAAGAGTAATTGTGTATTAAGAAAACATCCCAGCCCAGTCCAGATCAAGTCCAATATTAGGCCATATGTCCGGTGCCAGTCCATAAATTTATCTGCAGATTCACACAACACATGCAGTGATGCTGAGTGCAAGATCACAGGCCAGTGGGTGGAAAGTCTTGTGGATCCAGTGGTGGAAGAAGAAACTCATCTTAAAGCTGACATGGGTCTACACGTATCTCCTCCAGCTCCAGGACTCTGGCTGCCATCAGCATAGCTCCCGTCAGCAGGAATGTCTCAAAGGGCTTGAGTGTGTGGCCTGCCTCCAACAAGCTATTTATCTCCCTAGCGCCTCCAGATGAGGTCACCAAGCTGTGACCTGATTGACAGGCTAAACTCCAGCCCTTCACTGTTAATAGTCTCAAGTTGACAATAGATTATGTAACTACCACAGGCACAGAGGCTGGAATTTACAACCCATCACAAAAGGGGTCATAGTAATGAGTTCTGGAAATGCAATGGTTAAGTAAAAGTTGGCCATGGAAACTCAGCACTTCACAGGAGAATGATGGGGCAGTCAGTTTCCGTGAAGATTACAGCCTTTGAAACCCTATGGGACAATTCTACCCTGGCCCCAGAAGTCAGAATGACCCTGATTGGCAACAGGGCGCACTGCTCCATCTCTGCACCAATTTCTGGAGGACTTCACCTTGACATCTATCTATGGGAAAGAAAAAGATCATTGGTTCAAGATGGAGCAAAAGTGCACTGCCATCAAGTCCAATCTAACTCAACAACTCCACCCAGGGTTTCTCCGGCTGTCAATCTTCCTAGAAGGAGTCTTACCTTTCTCTCTTGGAGTAGCTGGTAGATTTGAACCATGAACCTTGAGGTCAACAGTTCAACATTCACCTGGTAGTGCCATGGGGTGGGGGGAGGGGGAGGATCCCACAGCTGTGCTTCCAGTCTCCTCCGATCATAGATGTGTGTCTGAGCTGCTGCCATTTGGTGACCAGCGGGTCATGTTCATTGAGAAAGGACTCGAGAGAGCTCTAGGGACCATTCCCACACAACTGCCACAGCTGCTGGGCCTCTGAGTACAGCCAGCATCCACCTCCAGCCTTCGTGAGGTGGGAGGGCAAGGAGCACCCTTTGTTTCAGTGCAGTCCTTTGCTGCAGGAAAACATCGCTTTGCCAGAGAGCAGAGAGAGATGGAAGTTCATGTTTGCTCAGCACCTACTGCAGGCCAGGCAACCCAGCCCCAGCGCCCTCTCAACTACTTCACCTCATGTCCTCACCAGTGTCAAGAGAGCAGCTCGGAGAACCTGCCTAACCCGGTTCATGCTCCTTCATACCAGGCAGTAACCTTGTACCTGGTCACCTGGCCCAAGAACTGCCCCTAGAAGCCACAGGATCCATGCTGAACTGAGGGCCTAGCTCCCTGACGCACGCACGTACACACACACACGCACACATGCACGTATGCCTGGGTGCACCAGCACACATCTGTACATCATGTCAGAGTTGGCCATTCAGACCACAACCCTAACCGGGTCCTGTCTGATCACAGTCTCGGTGGAGAAAGGTCTCAAGACACAGAAACACATCCAGAGAACACAGCAGCCCCGCCACCAAGCACTTGAAAGCACAAATGATTCTGCTCGGTTTTCACTTAGGAGAATGGTCACCTCAGTGTTTCTAATGCTGAGTGGCACATCAGAAAGGGAATCGGGCCCCAGAATACCCAGATATAATGGTGATTTTGTTTTTATTCCTAGTCAGATAAAGACATCTCCTTTCCACCCACACATCAGATCCCTGAGTGTCTGTCATAAGACAGGAAGAGACAAATCAACTACAAACCACTGGGAAAAAGTCAAGAGCAAGTTCGTCATGAGAAAATTCATCATCGCGGGTTGAACACTTTGAACCATCTTCCTCCACAAGATTTGATTAACAGAAAGTGAGTGTGGTCGTTACATAACTTCGTGTCAACTTGAAGGTATAAAAGAGGAGGGGGCTGAGCCCCAGTGGCGTAGTGGTTGTGCACGGGACTACGGCCCACTGGGATGGAGGTTCGATTCCAGCTCCATGGAGCAAAGGTTGGGCCTCCTACTCCCACCACCTGAGGGCAGTGATGCCCAAAAAATAAAAAAATAAAAGTGGAGGGCGGAGTCTAGCCTGTCAGATCACAGCCTGATGGTGCCTCCGTGTGGGTGGGACCATCTTATAAGCAGGGTACTAGGAATCACCTCTCGCTCTGGCTTCACCTTCCTGTTGACAAGCCACATGGAGACCTGCGCCAGCTGTGCGATGCTTCCACTGCCCTTAGATCCACAAGACTTTCCACCCACTGGCCTGTGATCTTCCTGCATTCTGCCTCATGACATGTGACTGTGTGGCTCTGAAGAGGGACTTATGGACTAGTATCACACTTACAGAATTGAGTTGAACTGGGCCAGGATGTTTCCCTGATAGACAATTACTTCTTGATATAGAGCTCTTTCTTACATATGAGTTTCACTGGATTTGCTTCTCTAGCCCAGTGGTTCTCAACCTGTGGGTCACAACCCCTTTGGGGGATATAAAATGACCCTTTCACAGGAGTCGCCTAAGACCATTGGAAGACACAATTTCTGATGGTCTTAGGAACTGAGACACCACTCCTCTATCAGGCAGGTCTGCTCACATGCAGATATGCCCCCCATCCGGGTGCCTGGTGTGAAGACTGCAACCCATGCAACACCATGCTTCAAGACAAAAATTTTCAAAAGAAGAAAAAAGTTTTCATTTATTTGAAATTAGAAAATAAATATTTCATAATATATAGCTGCATCTTATTTTTGTGATTAACTACTATGCTTTAATGTGTTTGATTTGTAGCACTGAAAATATACCCTACATATCAGATATTACACTATGATGCATAACAGTAGCAAAATTGCAGTTATGAAGTAGTAACAAAAATAATATTATGGTTGGGGGTCACCACAACATGAGAAACTGGAGGAAGGTTGAGAACCACTACTCTGGCCTAACACAATGATGGACTCCTCTGAGTCCCTCTGATACAAACCCAGCCACATAAAACCTGAGTATGTGTGATATCTCAGGCCCATACTCCTATGCATATTTGTTTTCTTCATTCAACGCACATTTATTGCATGCTAACATAAATCTTCCACCTTTTAATACATGCCAGCATGTTTTATAAGAATGAGGGACACACACACTCTTGACTATCATTAATTATGCCCCTCTCTTGTGATCTGATCCAAGGCCAATCATCACGGCACGCTTGCTAGGGCCCAGGCATTCCTTAGGCATGAAACCACTTCATTGTCAATATTTTAGTTGTCATTTTAAATGCCACAATGTTGGCCCCATAATTGTACCCATTTTACGGATGTGGAAACTGAGATCTGGAGCATGTGAGGAAAGCTTCATGGCAAATTGGGTGATGTAATCAACACTTCCCTCAGTGACCCTCAACCCATGAGGAAATTCCCTCGGATCCTTTGAGTCCAAAGAGGATTCTACTCACCTCCTATGTGGGAGAGAGTAGGACATTGAATAAGGAAGGCCGAAGGAGAATCGATACATTTTGATTCTGGTGCTGGCCAAGACTATTGAAAGTACCCAGGACCCCCAAGGGAACAAGCAGGTCTGTCTTGGTTCAGCCAGCATGCTCCTTGGAGGCCAGGATGGCCAGGCATGTTCTCATGTCTCAGGAGAGACCAGCCTCTGCTCTTGCTCAGTAAAGTGGAGGGCGGGGCAATCAGAGAGAGGAAGCACCTCAGTGAGATGGATAGATATAGTGGCTGCAACGGCAAGAGCCATGGTGAGGGTGGCATGAGACCTGGCAGCATTTTGTCCTGCGGGGCATCGGGTCGCCATGAGCCCGAATGGACTCGCTAGCCCCCCACCACAGTGACCATCATTCAGGAAGGAGACATTCTCACCCAGGGCGGGTCTAGTGATCAAGGAAGAAGCGCTCTTGAGCTGCCTGGCAGGGATGCCCACAGGTTAACCAGGCAGAGTGTGCTGAGCAGGGGCGGGGCCCTCCTCCACAGAGGAGGGAACAGCTTGCGCAGAGCTCTGCCGTAAAGCCCAAGGGAGACTACGCCTTGAAGAGACTGAGTGTTATTGTTGTTGTGGGATGTTGTCCAGTTGGTCCCAACTCATGGTGACCCCACGTGCCGTGGAACAAAACACTGCCTGGTCCTGCACCATTGCTGCCACGGAGCAAATGGCATCCTCCCAAAATCGGGGTCAACTTGATGCGGCCATGGTTCCCAATGAGTTGGCAATTATGTGATGATGCAATCATTCCTTTCGATGGAATCCCATGGGATCGAGTAGACGGTGATAAGGTCAGCTGTCGTACCCTTACTGGTGCCAATCCCGTGATGCAGTGTGAAGGGAGCTTCCCCAGATGTGACCTGCACCACATACAAGCACTGCAAGAAGAAAGAATTGAGCAGAGAATGAATATCTCATTACCACCAAGAAAGGCAAGCCAGGATCAGCATGCATCCTTGGAACTCGGGTTCCCTTTGCTGAGAACCCTCTATATCCAGGGAAAAGACACATGGATGTCAAGACACATGGAGATCTTCAAGAGACACTGCGTCCAGGTATGAACGAAGAAAAGGACCTTCTCCCAGAGCTCACAGAAAGAAAAAAACCTTCCTCTAGAACACTGTGTTTGCACTTGTAGCCTTCTGCATTGGGAGAGATTGCATTTCTGTTTGCTAAAATCACCAGTAGTTCTGGGACAGCGGTATTAGATAACCCCCAAGAGCAGTCATGTATTGGACCATTGTGGCTCACAGGGTTTTCACGGGCTGATTTTTGGAATTAGATCTCCAGGCCTTTCTTCCTAGTCCATCTTAGTGTGTGGGTCCACCAAAAGCTGTTCAGTAACCTAGCAATATGCAGGCCTTGCTGGCAGACAGTGGCCCGAGTCACACCCAGGTCTCCCACAATGAAGGTAAAATGTCTACTGCTGAAGGGAATGTCCTGCCACTGCTGCACAGTGTATTCTGACTCTTCGTGACCCCACAGGGCAGAGGACAACTGTCCACGGGGTTTCCAAGGCTGAAAGCACTACAGAAGCAGATGGTCACATCTTTTTCTGGTGGAGCAGCCGGTGGGTTTGAACCAACGACCTTCCAGTTAGCAGCTGAGCACTTCACCTCTGCGCTCCCAGGGCCCCTTGCAGGCCAAGCTTGTTGGTGTGTGGAGAGGTTCTGGCTCCCAGAGACCCTGTAAGTAGAAGTGTGCCTCGGGGTTCTGAGGCTGCCCATTTCGAGGGAAGTGGAAAGCCTTATCTTTGTGGTGCATTTCCAACTGTTGACCTTGTGGCCAGCAGCAGCCCAATGCGTAACCATGACAACACCAAGGGTCCTCCCCAAACATCCAAAAGCGGGATTTCTTGTGGCTCTCAGACTCAGAGTCAGGCATCTATTATGCTAGCAGAAAGGGCAGCTTCTCACAAACAGCAGGACCCTTCCAACAATCTCTCCAGACCCTCCAGCTTGTTCATGCTGGCAGGTCCATCTCACTGCTAGAATGGGGTGTGCTTCCCCTCCTGTAGAGAAGGTTGTGCATCTGTCCATCACATTGATATCCCTTCCCCCTTACTGAATTCCTGTGGGACCCTTGCTCTCATTCCAAGACAATATGTCCTTGTCTTACTGATGTCAAGTGTTCCCTGCGCACAAGAGATCATGACCTTTGCTTTCTTCGCGATGCACTCAGCTGCTAACATGAAGGTTGGCAGTTCAAACCCTCCACAACAGAAAGATGAGGCAGTCTGCTTCCATAGTGACAGTCACCCTCAGAATCCCAATGGGCTTTTCTATTCTGTCCCATAAGGTCGCTGTGAGTGGACTCCACTCTAGGGCACTTGTGGGGATTTTTCACAGTAAAGTGTGGGCTGCCTACATTGCTTAAGATCTCTTCACTCAAAGGGCTTTTTTTTTCTAAGTTTGAGTGGCATATAAGTCACATATCATACAATAGTTCCCTAAAATCAAGAAGAGTTGTACAATCATCACCATATTCAGCTTTAGAACATTTTTTCATTCTTGTACTTCTTGTTATTACTCCCCATCGCCCCCCGCCCTCCTCTGTCACACCCCCAAGGGGCTATTAATCCAGTTACTGTTGCTGTAGATGTACCCTTCCTGTATTTCATACACAGAAAAAAACATTTTTTAACTAACAATAGCAAAGTAAAATTAAATTTTACTTTGAGTTTTACTATTTTCTGCTATCTTTTTAATGGAGTATTTTTTTCTGTTTTATTTTGTTATTGTTGTTGGGGTTCTTATTTCTTTTCCTCTGTTACTCCTTTATGTGGAGTCCAGGATAAGTCAGCCTATAAGGCACTAACTGGATTCATACTTTCTTGGGATCAAGAGAGGAGAACTGGGAGGGAATGGGGAGCTGATAATAATGAGGACAAAAAGGGGGAAACCGTCCTAACATTGCTTGTGGTGATAGTTACACAACACTTTTTAATATATTTAAATGACCGAGTTGTATGATAGGTGAGTTATGTGTTAAAACTCTTGCTCTCTGGTGATCAGATCAGTGTGCAGTTGCCTCAGCTAGTTCTCTGCCTCAACTTGTGAGCTGCACTACCTGTGGGATGCCCAACCCATGGACCGTGTCACTAGAGCTTAAGGTTCTTTCGAGACCTGCTTCAGCACACTGCTGGTGTATACATTGCTTGAACTGGAGACTGTCGGACCCTGTCATCTGGCTAACTATTGGTGACCCGCCCTGCTGTTTGCTGCTTGTGCCTGGACTGCCTGCATTTCTCTATGGAAGACTCTCTCTCCTGTTCACTCCCTGTGAGACTCTCTACTGACAATTCTGACTCCCTGCGAGACATCCCTGAGGAGAAACCTCATGGACCTACCCTGATGCAGCCCTGGGTGCTGGAGAAGCCACATGGAGACCCCTGCCAGCACTGAGATGCTGGCACTGCCACTAGATCCAAAAACTTTCCACTCACTGGCCTGTGATCATCCTGCATTCGGGGTCATTGCATGTGTTTTGTGAGTCAGAAGAGGACTTTATAGATTGGTATCCGACAGGTGGGCTAATATTGGGCTTATGCACTTGATTTGAACTGGGCTGGGATGTTTTCTTAATGTAAAGTCGCTCTTTCTTATACACATATCAGTGTCCGTGAATATGTTCCCCTCGACCACCCAGACTAACACAAACAGAAAAAATAAAGGATGATGGGAATTTCCCAGGAACCTTTCTGAAGCCCCTAGAACAGACAGGCCTCGACTTATGATCCAGGCAAGCTAACCATGGAGCCACGCTTAAAACCACCTTCGTTTATGGTGCATCTCATTGTGCGGCTTATGTACTGCAAAAAGTATTGTAGTGTGCGACTTGATGTTATTACTTTCAGATTCAAAGATCGGTGGTTTAAAGATAGTGACAATAAAAGGGGTTACTGATGAAAACTGGAAATAAAAAAGAGGCACCTGACTTACATCTAACAAACTTAAGATGGAGCAGCCAGTCATGGAGCCCAGGAGTAACAATGGGTCTACCTACAGGTGTTAGATGGGTGAATCCATTTGAAGAGTGTGTGTGTGTGTGTGTGTGTGAGTGTGTGTGCACAAAGTGCTTCCTGAGCTTACGTCATCTAATGTGAGCCCCATATGAGGCCACACTGCCACGTATGCCATCTGGTAGATCAGTCTCTAGACTCAGACTCTTAACTCATTACTTTAAAATACTGTCCCATCCTCTTAGGTCCTTAAGATGGAGGCTGGGCCTTCTCTGGCCCTCACCCCACAGTCCCAGATACAACGAGTGCCTGAACCTCTGTGATCAACTGCCTCAGTCTCTCTGTTCATTCCTCCACGGCCTTACCCTGGTCCAGGCCACCATTATCTTCCCAGCTCCCTCTCGCTTGGTCTCTCTGGCTCCACTCACCTCTTTGCAATTCATTCTCCACTCTGCTCCCAGGAGTCTGTCTAAAGTGCAGGCCCCACTGCACCCCTGTCTCTACGTCCTCCAGGTGCAGTCCAGACTCCCAACAAAGGGTTGAGACAGCTCTTTAGAATTTTTAGATACCTTTTGCTTCCTTTTTAAGAAAATACCCATGCAGCTTCATTTCTGAAGTTTGCCTTTCAGCCACAAGCTCCAGCCTGAATCAACGACTCTAGGCCTTTACTGGCGTCCCCCTTTCTCCTCTGCAGAGCCCACCTGGCTGGGCATCAGCTCACCTGTCAAGCGTGATGTAAAGCTCTCCTGCCTGCCTCCTACTCCTCTCTGGGTGACGCAGATCTTGCCTGTCAGATGGGATCCCAGCACCCATATCCTGTGCTTGGTTCCCACACATGGTGGGGTGCACACCCAGGGCTAAAAGCCCCTGTTCATTTGCCCCCAGGCTGTAGGCATGTTGCCCATCAAACCGATGTCCTCTTCAGCCCACCTCCCACCTTCCCACCATGGACAGTGCCTGTGTTCTCAGCAGCCGGAGCTCGACTGCCCCTTCCCCCTCCATGTCCTCCTTGACCGGCCCAGCTAGGGGCTCCTTCTCTCTGCCCCCACACCCTGAGCTTTCCACCACGTGACATAAATGGCTGACCTCCTGCCCCAGGGCTGTACCAGCCGTGGATTACCCAATAATCAAGGTAAGCACAGGTAAGTTCTCTACAGAGGAGTGAACAAGCCTTAGTCATCCTGTGCTGATCTGACATACTAGATACTCTGCCTCTGTCATGGACTGCCTGTTGGGAAAGAAGTCTGGCTTCTGTAGGAAGGGGACTGGAGCCAGCCAGCCCTGGGAGCAGCTTCTTGGAGGTGGAGGGAAAATGTACAGTGAGCAAGTTAGCTGTAAGTAAGCACCATGCCTGCCTTGGTTCTTAATTTCTGTCTGACTCACTGTGGAAGTCCTTGCCACGGGGCTGAGACCTGACCCTTAGTAGGTGCTCAGGAAATCCCACTGTGGAGGAAGAGAAAGGAATGACACAAGCAGGGGTGGGGGGGAGGGTATGGATGTGGCAGCCTTCCTGACCGCTACGCACCGCTGGGCCCAGCCAGCGCGCATTTCCCATATGGTCTGCAGAGGGCGCAGGCGAGCCATGTAATCCGCGGAGCCCCGGAGCTGGGTACCAGCTGTCAGTCAGCCTGGTGCCCTCCGCTCAGTGGTCACTGGGCTGCGCTGAAGATGAAGTAGGAGTTGTTTGCCCTGGGTCCGTGTATAAAGCCTGAGTTCTCTCCCCTCGTGTCCTTTATCCTGCCTTGCCGTAAGAGCAGCCGTCACTGTAGCAAGCCGTGGCAGGTTTCCTGTCCCCATATGGGGGTGTGAGGACATCCAGAGAGGTGGGAGGCTTGGGGTCAGGGAGAGAGAAAGAGGCTGCCAAACAGCTGCTCCTGGAGATGCAAGGGGAAGAGAAAGGTCCCTGTTTATAGACTAATACTCTTCTCTCTGTCTCTGTGTGTGAGTCTGTCCGTCTCGGTGTGTGTATCTTGGTGTGTGTCTGTCTCTGGGTGAGTATCTTGGTGTGTGTGTCTACCTGTCTCTGTGTGAGTATCTTGGTGTGTGTGTCAATCTGTCTGTGTGTGTGTGTCTGTCTCTGTGTGAGTATCTTGGTGTGTATGTCAATCTGTCTGTGTGTGTCTGTCTGTCTGTCTCTGTGTGAGTATCTTGGTGTGTCTGTGTTTCTCTCTCTCTCTCTCTCTCTCTCTCTCTCTCTCTCTCTCTCTCTCTCTCTTACTCTTTCTTATTCTGGAAAAAACAAACTCAAGTCCAGACTGGACCAGCCCACACCTCCACCCCACCTTGCCCACCTACATACACACACACACACACACACACACACACACACACGGAGAAAGCAGCTAAATCTGGGGGAGCTTCTCTCCCGCCTTCAGAAGCAGCAGCTTCCCCTGCTGGATCCGGTCTGCCTTTCTGCACCATGAACGCCTCCTGTTGCCCGCTGCCGGCTCAGCCCACCTGGGCCCCCACGGCCCCAGCCGCGGCCAACCAGAGCATCAGCAGCAGGTTTTGCCAACAGGTCTTCATTCAGCCCGAGGTCTTCCTGGCACTGGGCATCGTCAGCCTGCTGGAGAACGCCCTGGTCATCCTGGCCGTGGCCCGCAACGGCAACCTGCACTCCCCCATGCACTTCTTCCTCTGCAGCCTGGCCGTGGCCGACCTGCTGGTGAGCGTGTCCAACGCCCTGGAGACTGTCGTGATCGCCGTGGTCAACAGCCACGGCCTGGCCTTCGAGGACCAGTTCGTCCAGCACATGGACAACGTCTTCGACTCCATGATCTGCATCTCGCTGGTGGCCTCCATCTGCAACCTGCTGGCCATCGCCGTGGACAGGTACGTGACCATCTTCTACGCGCTGCGCTACCACAGCATCATGACCGTCCGGAAGGCGCTGGGCCTCATCGCCGCCATCTGGGTCAGCTGCGGCGTCTGCGGCGTGGTCTTCATCGTCCACTCGGAGAGCAAGATGGTCATCGTGTGCCTCATCACCCTCTTCTTCGCCATGCTGCTGCTCATGGGGACGCTGTACGTGCACATGTTCCTCTTCGCACGGCTGCACGTCAAGCGCATCGCCGCCCTGCCCCCCGCCGACGCGGCGGCCCCGCCCCAGCACTCGTGCATGAAGGGCGCCGTCACCGTCACCATCCTGCTCGGGGTGTTCGTCTTCTGCTGGGCCCCCTTCTTCCTCCACTTGGTCTTCATCATCACCTGCCCCAGCAACCCCTACTGCGTCTGCTACATGGCCCACTTCAACGCCTACCTGGTACTCATCATGTGCAACTCGGTCATCGACCCCCTCATCTACGCCTTCCGCAGCCTGGAGCTGCGCAAGACCTTCAGGGAGATGCTGTGCGGCTGCAAAAGCCTGGGCCTGGACTAGAGCGACCCGGGGCCTGGGGGAGGGGACCGGACCTGACCCTCCGTGTGAGAAGAAGGCAGGACTGAAAGTTCAAGGTCTCAGCAGGCTCGGCCTTCCACACCGGACACTGCCATCTCCCGGACTCCCCAAGCACTCCAGGGTGGGTAAGTGGCAAACTCTGGCTGGGGCGATGATGGCAGTGGGGAGGGTGCAGGCAGCGAGGACAGGACACTGGCCGCTTTATCTGCGTTCCTTTCTCTGCACCTCGAATCTGCAGTGCCTGCCTGCCTGCCACCTACCCTCCCTCCAGCGCCAACTCAGGCTGGCTGACGAGGAAGCGTCTCAGTACAGTCAGAGCGGATCCAATCTCTCTCTAGCAGAACTACCCCAGCTGCTGCCGGCTGCTGGTTGCAGAAGAGACTCGAGGTTTCTATGTGATCTTTCCGGTCGCAGCTGCCTCTATGGGAGGCGGCTTTGTTCTGCTGTGTTTCCATCCCCCGCGCCCCTGCACTAGCCCGACCCCCCAAAAAAACAGCAAGGGGGATAGGCCCCACGCCTATCTCTGCTGCTTCTGTGACTGCCGATGTTATTGTCACTGTTGTGTGGGACTGTTGTAGGGAGAAGGGGACTATGCATTAGATCATAAGACAGCTGTCAAGGTTTTAAGAAGGGGGTGGGGCACTTGAGACCTCCAGACCATGTTCCTGCGCAAAGCATTCTGATCCCCTGCTATTATAAAGTCTGAATGCCTCCCTTTCACCTGTGTGCTTTTCTTATTTCTTTTTGATTTCTTTCTACAATGCCTTGTCTGTCTTTCAAATAGGAGAGGGAAACGCAGTGGGAGAGACTGCGTCTCGAGATGCTGCTTCACTGTCGTTCCAGGCCGTTGGAGACATTGAGGTCTCTTGCCCTGCTTCTCACAATCACTGCCCCTCTGTGGGCGGAGCCCCGGTGGCGCAGTGGTTATGGGTCGGGCTGCTAACCTGAAGATCAGCAGTTCGAAACCAGCAACTGCACCATGGGAGGAAGATGAGGCTTTGTACTCTTGTACAGTTAGTCTCAGTATCCCACAGGGGCTGTTCTAGTCTGCCCCACAGGGTCTCCGTGAGTGAGCATGGATTCCACGGCAGGGGGGTTGGTTTGCTGGCCCCACTGTGACAGGACGCCCCCAATGTCATCTGGGAGGTAAAGGGTGGAGGTGCTGGTTCACTGTTGCTGGCTCAGGGCTTGATGATGAGCGGAAGTCAACAACCCGCACAGCTTGCCACATCAAGCCATTGGATGCTGTGTGCAGCAGACCATGGGGACCATAGGACCATGAAACATTGGAGGAACTCCTAGCGACCCTTTCCTGCCCAGGGCAACTTCCCGGTGTCTCCCAGCTCCTGTCTTCCTGCTGGTGGACACTTACCGGAGTCTCTGTCAGGATGGCTCTAGGGCGCCTGTGTTGTGCAAGAGCACACTGTCATGTTTTGTATTGAAGGCGCTGCCGATATGCAGGATGCCTTTGCTTCCTGTTGTGCCTCTAATGTTTGGAAAGCATCCAGGGGGCTGCAACCCTCTGCAGAGGCTCCTGCCCTGGGTTATCGAGTGTCACGAAGCAAACCCCCATGGCTGACAGAATGGGTCTTTTCTAGGGAAATGCCTTCTAGCCAAATGACAACACCTTCCCTATGGCTTTTCAAAAGTTGCAGGTCGCTGCCGTGCCCCATTATGTTCAACAGGACCCCAAGACCCCAACT
>PVJH01034320.1:0-20774 GCA_004026705.1 Nesogale talazaci | reverse complement strand
TAATTGGTGGCAAACAACCAAGTATGTTAAAGAATTTATAAATAGAAGATGGATGGGCAGATGTCAAGTTAAGAGCAAGAGAACTTAATTCAATTGCTATCATAAACCCTAGGACAGCTATGGTTCGGGCGGTGATCTTTAGGAGCAAAGGTATGGTTATTAGAGGGCAGTTCGTAGGAGGAAAACTTCATGAAATGAGGTAGCCTGCTAAGTTGCTTCTGACAGCCAGGTGTTTGATGGAGTTAAGTTTATGCTATTTTCATGAACGATAATGGTAGGGGGGGAATCGGGGTTGGTTTTGTAAAGTGAAGAAGACAAATCAAAGCCGTAGACAGCTGTTACAGAGGTTGCAGTTGGAGTCAAAGGAGGGCTCAGGCATTGCTTTAGATAAATTAACAGCTTCAACGATTCAGTCTTTGGAGTAGAACGCTGTCAGAGAAGGAGTGCCTGTTAATGCCAGGCTTCCAATAGGGAGAGTTGATGTCGTACGTGGTAGGAATTTATACAGACCACCTATTTTTCAGATCTCTTGTTCACGGTTGAGACTGTGGATAAGAGAGGCGGAACATATAAATAATAAAGCTTTGAAGAACGCGTGAATGCAATATGAAGAAAGACCAGGTAGGTCGGTCGATACTAGTATGAAGCCTCGGTGGCTTGAAGTTAAGAGTGATGAAAACGTGTACAAACAGATAGTGGTAATGACTGTATGATGGTGGATGTCCACTTGGATAGCCTCAGAAATCCCCTGTGGACCTTTATTTCCTCCCACAGGGTCACTGAGTCAGAATCAACTCAGCAGTCACGGATTTAGTTTTCTTTTCACACGCTGCCCCCAAATAAACACTTACTCTAATGATTGCTAATGATAGCATTTATTAAGTAGTCCATAAGACACAATCGCCAAACGACAGGAGTTTTTCCAAGTGTTTTACAGGCTGTAAATTGCTAGCTCAGTTCATGTCACAACAACTCTGTACTTGACGCACTACGATAATCTCCATTTCACCCGTGAGAGAACGGAGGGACATAAAAGCTAGGATGTTGTAGCACTGAGATGCAAATGAGGCAGTCTGACCTCTAGGCTATGTTCTTAATCACTATGAAAAAGAGGGCTATCACTGCGTCATTGCTTCAAGAATGGCTCCAAAGACCCCTTCAAACCATGTCGTGCATCCCCTCTGGAAATTCTGCAGCTTCCATAGAAGCTGCGGATTCAACAAGGCTAAGTTTAGGACAAAAATAAATTCAATCTTGGTCAAAAGGAACATCTTGCTAGAAGGAATGCGTTAGAGGTAGGTTGTCCAAGGAAAACTGACTGGGTGGCAGACAGATGAAGGCAGGTCAAAAAGTATTGCTGCCAAATCATAGCACAATGTTGCCCAATGTGACGTTACGGCTTCTTTGCATATCTATACACTTTTTATGGTGGTGTTTTTAATGTTTCCCACTCTTCCCCCAAAGAATTCTCTGCTCTTCAGTTTACACCACCTCCACACAGTAGTTTCTTGGGGGACTCAAAGCAGTCTAAAGGGGCAAGATCAAAGCTGAAGGGTGGACGTGGTAAGATTTCCCAGTGAAATTATCATAGAACTGCCCTTCCTTCCTTCAAAGAATGAACAGGTACTTTACCACGATGGAAAAAAAAATTCTCAGCAGGATTTTCCTGACCTTTTTCTCACTAATGAAGTTCACATTTTTCTCAAAACTTCTTTTTTTCCCCTTTTTTCAATAATTTTATTGGGGGCTCTTATAGTTCTCATAACATCCAATACATCATTTGTATCAAGCATAGTTGTACACATGTTGCCATATTCATTTCCAAATATTTTCTACTTAAGCCCTTGGTATAAGCTCCTCTGTCTCCCTCCCCTTTTTTAAAAAAAAATAATGTTATTGGGGGCTCATACAACTCCCATCACGATCCATACATATATCAATTGTCTGCAGGCCACATTTGCACACTTGTTGCCATCATCAATCTTAAAACATCCTCCTTCCACTTAGGCCCCCAGTGCCAGCTCCCCATATTTCCCTCCCTTCTTTCCCCCCTCCCATGAACTCCCAATAATTTACAAATTGTTATTACTTTTTCACATCGTACACTGTCCAATGTGTCCCTTCCCTCACTTCCCTGTTGTCTGTATCCCAGAGAAGAGGTTCTATGTAGATACTTGAAATTGGTCCCCTCTTTCTATTCTACCATCCTTCCACCTTCACAGTATCATGAAACTTCTTTTTAACAAGCCCTGGTGATCATCTTGTGTCCTTCAAGAAAATTGATCAGGATTAAAAAACCAAACAAACAAAAACAAGTCCCCCAAACAAAAACAGTCGCCATAGCCTTTTAGTTCAGCTCTCTTCTTTGAATTTAACTGATCCAGCAGATTCTCTAAAAGCCGCTTTACTGAGCAGAGCTTTCCTTGAAGGCATTCACTTGAAAGGAATAATTGATAACCTATAGAACTTGCATGCAACCCTTATTGTGTTAGGAATAAAGCCAAGCATGTATGAACAGGAACCCCCTTCATGGGTGGTCACTATGAATTGGAATTGACTGAAGACAACAGTGTGTGTTGTTTAGCTTTATTATTATTTTTAGGGTCTTTTCTTTTTCTTTGAATCATTTTATTGGGGGCTCTTCCAACTCTTATAACATTCCATACATCAAGTGTGTCATATCTGTGCATATGTTGCCATCATCATTTCCAAAACATTTTCTACTTAGGCCCTTACTATAAGCTCCCCGTCCCCCACCCTCCCACCCTTGTGAACCCTTGATTAGTTATATGTTGTTATTGTTATTTCATATCTTACACTGTCCATTGTCTCCTTTCACCCACGTTTCTGCTATTTGTGCTCCTGGGTGGGCTATATATCCAACTTTGTGATGTGTTCCTCTCTTTCCCCCCTTCCCCCCTTCCCCTCCATCGCCTGACCGTCATGCTATCATTACTCCCACTACCGTTTCCGAGGGTTTTATCTATCCTGAATTCCATGTATTGAGAGACCTTATCTGTACCAATGTGTGTTCACCAATCTAGCCAGATTTGTAAGGTAGAACTGGGTCATGGTAGTTGTGAGAGGAAGCACTCAGGAAGTAAATGTGTGATACTTCAATGCTATGTTCCACTGGTTGAACCATCCCTTCCTAACAACTCTTCTGTGGGGGTGATATCCAATTGTCTACAGATGGACTTTGGGTCTACATTCCAATGCCCCTGATTGGCCTCAATGTAGTTTTTTGCTTTGGATCTTTTGATACCTGATATCTGATTCCATCAACACTTCATGATGTGCTTCACATCAACAGGCTGATGTGCTTCTTCCCTGTGAGTTTATCTGCTTCCCTGTTAGATGGCTACTTGTTCAACTTCAAACTTTTGAGACCCCAGGTGCTATATCTTTTGATGGCACCATCTGCTCTTCTTCATGTGGTTTGGCTTTTGGTTTAAGTATATAAGAAAGAATATGTTCCAGGACTGCGGTCTTCACTCGTTCTGGGACATTAATTCTGTATGTGTTGTAAAGTTACCATTTACGTTCCCAGATTTTTTTAATGAACTCTCAACAGAAGCTCAGGTCACTGTGGCTTTAATTCCCATTTCTATGTGAATCAATAATTTTGGGCACCTTTTCAAGTGTTTATCGACCATTTTCATTTCCTCTTTTGTTAACTATTTATCAAACTATTGTCCATTGAATAATTGTATCCCCTATATTTTTCTCTTCCCCCTATATTTTTCTTATAGATGTATAGTGCTTCCTATATTCTAAATATAAAATATATCTTTGTCAGATATTTTTACTGTAAATCTCTCCCATCACTCTTTGGCATTCTTTTAACTTTCTTCTTTCATTTTCAATGCCATCAAGTCTGACTCAGTTACCCTTTGTAGGTTTCTGAGACTATAACTGTTTATGGGAGTAGAAAAACCCAGCTTCTTCCTAAGGAGCTACTGGTGGTTTCAAACTGTTGACAATGGGGATCACAGCCCAATGAGACACCACTGCACCACCAGGAACACCGGATACATAGTGATCATTCTATCAAACTGCTGGCTGCAAGGTAAGCGGTTTGAAGCCACCAGCCACTCCATAGGACTTAAAGAGCTACAGTCTCTGAGACACACAGGTCCAATTCTACCCTATTCTACTCTAGTCTATGGGCTTGCCTTGATGGTGGTGAGTGTGGTTTAATGGTATAAACAGCCAAACACTGGAATTTAGTGACATTCAGCTAATGAAAATGTGCTTTTAGACCCTTAAAATATTTTCCCCACCTTCAGTTCACCAGTATATTCTCCTCATTGAATGTTAAGCATCAGAGGGTTGTGTTTTTAAAGGCTCTTAGGTGTTGGAAACCTTGATGGCATAGTGAGTTAGGTATTGGGCTACTAGGGGGAAAGTCAGCAGTTCAAAATCTCCAGCCGCCCCATGGGATAAGGATGAGTTTTCTACTCTCATGAAGATGTACAGTTTTGGGAACCCAAGAGATCCATTCTATATGAGTCAGAACAAACTCCATGACAGTGCATTGGTTGTGAGCTTCACAGGGAAAGCAGAAAGACCAAATAGGGGGCGGGGAGAAACATGGTTATACATTCATTTTTCCCCCCTTAGAGAAACATTACTTACAGTAACGTTTGTAGCATACTGAGAAAGCGCTAGGCTAGAAGCCATCCACCAAGACTTGGATGGTGGGAAGCAGGAGACACATGGTTTGGAGGATGTCACCGTGACTCCCTACAAGAGAGTTCAAGAACTGGGCAGAACTCATGGAAGCTTGTACTTGAGGTCATGCAGTTCCTATGTTAGTTAGAGTCCCTGTGATCGCTTTGTCGATTCTTTCCCTGCGATAACTTTTATTGGGACACTGTCTCAGAGTCTTACTGTACTCCATAGTCATGATCATTTTCTTCCCCTTCGTGACACATTCCCATGCCAGGCTTTCTTTCTCTATGATTTTCCCCCATCCAGTCTATGGCCACAGTCCCATGATTCTGCCATGGCCTCTCCGGTGATGTCCTCTGTGACCCTCCCCATGGCTTCTTCGGTGATCCATTTCATGCCTGCTGCGATGGTCTCTCCCATGTCCATGGTTCCCTCCATGATTAATTCCATAACTGCCTCCATGGACATGGCCCAATTCATGTCCCAAACCATGTACTCCTCCAGGTCCCATCTCCAGTCGTCCTCCATGGAACAGTTCATTTCCCAGACTGTGGAACACTCCAGACCCCAGTCCTGAGTCCAGGCCTAAGTGGAGGCCAGGGTTATGAGGGTAATAAATACCCTTTCTCCCAAAGGGGCAGGGAACGTCAACCTAAAAGAGAAAAAACATAATCTTAAAAAAACTCGGCCACTTTATAGCTCCTTGTTGGGGTCACTGTAGAGCTTAGTTGGTTACACATGGACTTGCTAAGCACAAGGTCATCAGTTCAAACCCACCAGCCACTCTGCAGAAGAAAGATGATGTTTCCTACTCCCACACAGGTTTTTAGGGGCATCTGGTGGGGTAATGGTTACATGTTGGGCTGTTAGCCTCAAGGCCACCAACTCAAAAACCACCAGCCACTCTAATGGAGAAAGATGAAGCTTTCTGTTCCAGTAAAGATTTATAACCCCAGAAACCCAAAGCGAGCAGTCCTACTATGGGCTATAAGGTCATCTTGAGGTGGAATGAACTTGATGACAGGGAGTTTGGTTTTTGGAATTTGAGATAGGACACTAGGTCTTCCATTATAGTGTGAGGTGGGAATGGTAACATGGAATTCCAGTTCCCTGACTTATAAGGTAGACGTTACACCCTTACAGGATTTGTAGGAAAAAAATAAAATAAAATAATGCCTTTTAAGCACTTGGCCGTGAGCCTCCCTGGACATGGAGATGCTGCTAAGTCGATGTTGACTCCGAGAGGCCCAGTGGGCAGGCAGAACAAAACGCTGCGTGGTCCCAGCCCCCCTCCCAAGTGTAGCTCCGCACTAGCTGTTCTTCTTCCTAGCTGGATTTTGCTCGCTGCTTTGGCAGCCCCTAGTATGCTTCCTGTTCTTTGCCAACATCACCCTTCAACTGCATCGGTTCTTCAGTCTTCCTTATCCATGCTCCAGCTTAATATGATTGAATGGATGGAAACAGGAGAGTCAGAGAGGAGGTGGGAAGAGTGTGGTAACATCACAATCACAAAATTTTGTAACATTTCTCAGGAGTCCTCAAACTTTTTAAACAGGGGGCCAGTTCACTGTCCCTCAGACCGTTGGAGGACCAGACTATCGCTAAGAAACAAAACAAAAACAACTATGAACAAATTCACTGTAGGCCCAGGCTGCTAAGCAGGACAGGCAGTGGCGGCAAAAAACACCCGACGGGCCAGATCCATGTCCTCGGTGGGCCGCATGTGGCCCGCGGGCCGTAGTTTGAGGACGCCTGATTTATATGCTTGAAAATGTCATGGTTTGGATCCGGTGTGCCTTAGTTCTAAAGGTGACATCTTTGCTCTCTAAATTTATTTTAGGGTGGAGGTGGCGTGGATGGTAGTCTCCTTGGTGGTGTAGTGGTTACGCATTGGGCTGCGGTCACCAAGGTCGACTGTTCAAAACCACCAACAGCTCCACGAGAGAAAGACTGGGCTTTGCTATGCCCATCAGCAATTACAGTCTCGGAATCCCACAGGGGCTTCGCTATGAGTCTGCATGGCCTGGCTGGCAGCAGGTTTGCAGAGATGACGCCCGGAGTCAGAGAGCAGCTCTTCTGGATGACACGGTTCTTGCAGGGCGTTGGCGTGCCTGAGGCTTGTCCCGTATAAGGTGCTCGGCAAAATGTCTGTGTTTGCTCTGTTCTAGTGAACTGTTCTGTTCTTGGTGTATTTCCCTAACATTTTCTCTTTAATATTTCAAAGGGGGTGTGCCGCATCAGATTTGCCCAATGGAATATGGCATTTGCTTCTTTAAAAAAAAAATTTTTTTTTTACTGTGATTCGAATGAGAGTTTACAAAGCACCTCTCTTTTCCTTGAAGGCATTCGTAGACACTTTGTCTTATGACCTTGATTGTGATGTCCCAGTGTAACCGCACTCTCCTCCCCCTGCATCCCCACCACTCCCTTGTTTCCATCTGTGGCGGTCATGTATTCGTGATGTCAATTTCATGATAGGGCTGTGGGGGTGGAGTCTAGTCTGTTAATCTGGAGATAGCCAATGAGGTCTCTGTGTGGGCGTGGCTTTCTCCTGAGAATTCTGGGAAGTCTCACGGTATTTCCCAATTGGAGAAGAGAGGCTTGACTCACTCTCCTGGAGATGAACGACTGACAAGACAAGATGGCAGCGTCTGAGGAACCGGAAGAGCCGGAAGAGAAGCCACACGGTCTTACCTTGATGGAGCCAGACCTCTGAAGCCGGAAAAGCCACAGAGACCCCTGCCAGCGCTGAGATGTTTCTATCACCAATGGATACTGCTGATGGACCCTGAGCCCTGGAAACAAGGATCCATGAGGGGACCCATACGAGCGCTGGGACTCTGCACCCACTGGCTTGTGACTTCGTGAGTCAGAAGGAGACTTTATAGATTGGTATCGGACATATGGGTTAATATCGGACTTATGCTTTGAACTGGACTGGGCTGGGATGCTTTCTCAATGTTCCATTCCTCTTGTATAAAAACCTTTCCCTTATATCCGTATGTGTGTCTATTAATTTGTTTCTCTAGTCTATCCAGACTCACACACCATCCATTCTTCTTTCCGGTCACTTCCTGTTCTCTGGCCTCTGCCTGGGTAAATGCTGCCCTTTTCATCTCTTGTGACTGATGATTCTAAGAAGTGGGTTCCTCCCCGGTGTCACTGTTCACCTGATAGGTGTATGTATCATTTATTTGAAAATTATAAGCCACGAAGGGAGAGTTCAATTCCAGGACTGGAGTGTGTCTAAGCAGCACAGTCTTGGGGGTTCATCAATCTCTCTCAGAGCAGTAGGAACCAGCTCCAGCATTCTACTGCCTCACGTGGGCTAATGAACCAGAACGACAGGAAGAACAGAAATACAGGTAAGCATCTGAATGAAAGCTATGGATCAGAAAAAACGATCAAGACCGGAATGTGGAGATGAAACCCGGAGTCGGAGAGCAGCTCTCCTGGATGACACAGTTCTTGCAGTGCGTTGGAGTACCAGAGACTTGTCCCGTATAAGGGAATCAGCAAAATGTCCGTGCTTGCTCTGATCCGGTGAAATGTTCTGACGGTCCCAGTCTATCCAATGAGCTGGGGAGAGGTTCAGAGTAAAAGTATTCCTCGCTCTGAAGCAGAAGCATTTAAGGGGGAGATGCGTCCCGGGATGCTCACTCACAGTCACTCCAGGTGTATACAGAACTGTGTTCCGTATGCAGGATAGTGAAGACTATGATCTTCTGAGAGCAGATTCCCAGGCTTCTTTCACCAAGGCGCCCCTGTACGTTTGAACTGCCAACTTTTTGAATGACCTAGGGGTTCTGTGCTCAAGGGATATCAAGTGCTAAAATATGCCATGGAACTATGAAAAGTATGAGGCCCTAAAGACCCCTCAATACCCGGAGAGTCTCCTTTCAATGCTAAAATATTCAACTTCCATCTTCGTGCTTTTCCGTAGATGTCTGCTTTCTCTTCACTCATGTCAGCACACATGTCATTCCATTTCTCCACCGTTTCATCTCTGCCCTCCTTTCCTCTCCACCTGCCGTTTTCTCTGACTCACTATTCCCTGGTCTTTATATCACGGGATGTGATTTTCACCTCCTTCCTACCGCCCCAACTCTTTCATGCCTGCCTCGTTCGGACTATCCTAACCACACAATTTCCATACATCCCACTCCCCCTCATGAGCTACATGCGCAGGCATGTGCCACCGTTACCCCCCCCCCAAATACTTACCAGACAGAACCCCAGTCCAATGCACAGTCCCACACCAACCACGACCGCTGCCAGTGAAATGAGGATGATGCCCCAGGGCTGCAAATACCCACTCGGTTTCACCACATCTGGAGGGGAGTGGCTTGCACTCATGTTTTGGTCCGTGGTCATGGAGCCTGTCTTATGGGAGGGGCTGCTGCTTCCGGGGCGGGTGGTGGCCTCAGTCGATCCTGGTCTGCTGGTCCTCGCACCTGGGCTGGAGGTGGTCGAGGAGGCTCCACTAAAGGGTGTGCTCCGGGCTGGTCCGGGGAGGGTGGAGCCCACTGTAGGCGTCATGGAACCCATTCCAGAGGCTGTGGTAGCAGAAATGGCAGGGAAGGATTGGTGGTCAGAGGTCCTGGTACCTAGGGAAAAGGGGAGGGAGTTCAATTGATGTCTAGGCTGTGGTAACATAGAGGGAGGGTTCGCTGTGACAGCAGAGTGGATGGTGGACTTAGCTGCACATGTTATAAGGTGTCATGGGTTGAACTGTGCCCTCCCAAAGATGTGTTATAAGTCTTAACCCCTCCACCTAAGGTTATTTTGAGTGCCTTCTGCCCTCAGGGCTTGTCTGCTGGCATTATCTCTGACAACACTCTGCTTCGATTTGTGAGCTTTTTGGTCACTCATGACCCATCCACAGGGTTTGGGTGGTTCATTCCTCTGAAGTGGACGGCCGACTCCCTCTGCATAGTCAGTTCTTCATCTGGAAGCGTCGCTGACACCTGTTCCCTTTGGGTGACCCTGCTGGCATTTGAGATACCAGGGCTGTAGTCTTCAGCCCCACAGCGACACACAGGCCACCATCACCACAGTACGGCCAACCGATCCACGGTGCATGTGCACCACGGATGCCCCCTCTCACCATCCTGGTTCGATCTGTCTACCGAGTGAATCGTCGGAGACGCTGGATCCTTTGAAGGACACTGGAGAGGGGGATAGAATCGGATCAACAGTGAGCGATGGCTGCCACTGCAGAACGCGTAAGAAGGATCTGCCTTCCCGTAGGCACCACGGGGACCTTGACAGAGGATTCAACCCAGGTGGTTGCGTGGGGCTCAAAAGTGAAGGCATCTCCTGTTCTCAGGAGAGAGCGGCTGAGGGAGGCGGGCAGCACCCAGGGGAGAAGGTAGAACCAGTAGGTGGTAGTGCCACCAGCTCTTCTTTGGGATGGACACAGTGACAGCTGCAGACAGGGGACAGGTCTCCTCGCAGGAAGGGGTCCCAGGAGAAGGGCAAAGGAAGGGGAAAGGAAGTACCAAAAAAAAAAAAAGCCTCCGAGGCTAGAAGAGATAAGCCTTATTCAAGCCTATTCTCGGGCCTACTGCAGCAAGGCGAAGTCTCTCTAGTTCAAGGAGAACCAGAGGACAGACCTAATAACTCAGAGGTCATCTTATCTAAGGCTGGGCATAGTCTTATGGCTTGTGCACCAGCAGGCAATCTCTAAGCACTTAATCATTGGCATCTTGGGACTATTTTAAAAATATTTGGCTATATACAAATGTGAATTTGGTGCCCGTGGGATTTTATATTGTTGTTGTTGTAATGGGTCTCAGTTGGCAATAAAGACACAAGCTACATGGAATCCATGCTCTTGGGCTCATTTATATAGCACATGTCTGGTGGCCATGAGAGCAGAGATAGGGGAGGGGAGACTCACCATCATTGAGTTGACGCCGACTCTGCCCTGTCGGGTCTAATTGCCTCTGTGGGTTCTGGACTGTAACTTTCTATAGGGTCGGGGCTGACAGACTCTAATTCAGTAACTGCTGGATCCAGGGTGGTTTCGACCATGTAGAGTTACAGAAGCTGTGGTTGGCCTGCGGTACTTAATCACTAGAGTGTGCGTGCCTGTATGTATGCTTAAGGGAGAGGTGAGGATACCTGAAACTTTTAGGGAATGTGGTTTTAGAAGCAATCATCGTGCTTGATCCATGGATCCAGAACGTTGTCAAATGTGGGTGATAAATGGCCATGGACAAGGCACATGGGACAGAATCAGATACAGCTCTGGGGTTTGTGGACCGAGAAACAATAAATAAACTAAGTACAGAGAATCAGAATAGAATTACGGGTGTCACGAAAAAGAGACCAGATGGCAGTGCTGGGAAGAATCTTGGAAGAATCCGAAAGAAAAGGTGGTTGTGGTCACTGGAGTTAAGAAAAAGTAGACATATTACCTGTGAAGGCTGTTCTGGTAGGGATGAAGCTTGTGGAAATGGTACTGACAGGAGAGGCTGGTGTTGTCAAAATCGTTGAAGCAGCCAGAGTCACAGCAGGCGAAGCACTTCTCCCAGGCGTAGATTTTGGGGTGTCCGGTGACATCTCATTTGTTATGCCAGCTGTAGCCAGAGTGTCACCTGTTGTCTTCAGCATGCCAGGAGAGGACGCTTCACCTGTTGCATGAGCTGTTGCTGACACCCCTAAGGAGGGAGCCACATTTGTGATCCCTGTAATCATACCAGTTGGGAAGGACCTGTCATCCATGCTTGTGAGTGTGGTTCTGGTGCTTAATGAAGACAAGTCGCTGTTTGGGTTGGATGTGAACACAGAGGACAGACTGCTGGTCATCTTGACTGTAGGCACTGTGGTTGAGGAGGACACTTCCCTGGTGGTGATGCTATTCACACTCCTGGGAGAAGACGGGTAACCAGCCATGGTGGTGGTGGTGGTGTGGGGCAAGGTGGCATTGCTTGGATTGGATGTAGGCATGTGAGACACACTACTGCTCTTCCTGGCGCTGGTCCGAATTGTTGAGATGGAAGTGCTATCTTTAATACGGGTCAGACTGCTTGAGGAGGTTGTGGTGGTAGACATTGGGATGTTGGAGGAAGATGTGGTGTTTTGTAGCTTGGAAGTGGCTGTGGAGGACACATCACTGGCCAAAACAGTTGTCTTCTGGGTGGTTGACAAGGGTGTCCCACTGATTGAGACACTGGTTAGATTGATCAAGGGGGAGATGTTTTCTCTGGTGGTAGTGGTTACAGATGGAATGTGTGATAAGGCGGGGCTACTTTTTGGGGTGGATAAGGTCGTGGACACACTGCTGGTTCGACTGGCACTCTTCGGAGTGGTTGAGATTGGAATCTTACTTTCAGTGCTTTTCAGATTACTTGGAGAGGAGATCACACCTGCAGTGGTGATTCCAATTGAGGGTTCCGGTAAGGTAGTGGCATCTTGTGGGCTGGCAGTGCTTATTGAGGACACACCACTGGTCAGATTGATGGCATTTTCAGTGATGGGTAAGACGGTCCTTGTAGCTGTGACACTAGGAAGATTGCTGGAAGAGGAGTTGTAAGTTGTTGAAGTGGTTAGGAGTGGGGTCGCTGATGCAGAGGGGAAAGTTTGGGGATGGAATGTGGTCACAGAAGACACACCACTTGTCACACTGGCAGTCTTCAGAGTGGTTGAGATGGGGCTCTCACTCTCAGGACTTGTTAGACTTCTTGAGGAGGAGACAACACTGGAGGTCAGGGTTGGGGCTATGGTATCCAATGAGGAGGTGTTACCCTGTGGCTTGAAAGTGGCTTTGGAAGACCCATCACGGGTCAGACTTGTTGTCTTCTGGGAGGTGGACAAAGTTGTGGCCCTGGTCAGATCGCTGGAACTAGAGGCATGCAGTGTTGAAGTGGTGATAGTTGGTGAATCTGATGAAGAACAGTTAGTTTGCATGTGGGAGGTTGACACAGAGGGCACACCACTTGTAATATTGGCAATCTTCGGAGTGGTTGAGATGGGGCTCTCACTCTCAGGACTTGTCAGACTTCTTGAGGAGAAGGTACCACCAGTGGTGATGGTTGGGGCTGTGGAGTCTGGTGAAGAGGTGTTATTTTGTGGTTTGGCAGTGACTTTTGAAGACCCATGACTGCTCAGATCTGCATTCTGGGTGGTTGACAAAGTTGTGGCGCTGGTCGTGTGGCTGGAACTAGAGGCATGTAGTGTTGACGTGGTGATAGTTGGAGTGTCTGATGAGGAAGGGTTAGTTTGCATATGGGAAGTGAACAATGAGGGCGCACCACTTGTTACACTGGCACTCTTCGGAGTGGTTGAGATGGGACTCCCACTCTCAGGACTTGTCAGACTTGTTGACAAGATAAGATTTGTGGTGATGCTTGGGGCTGTGGTATCTGGTGAGGAGGTGTTATTTTGTGGCTTGGAAGTGGCTTTGGATGACCCATGACTGCTCAGGTCTGTCTTCTGTGTGGTTGACAAAGTAGTGGCATTGGTTTGATGGCTGGAAGTAGAGTCGTACAGTTTTGAAGTGGTGATTGTTGGGGTGTGTGATGAAGAAGGGTTAGTTTGCATGTGGGAAGTTGACAGAGAGGAGAAACCACTTGCTACACTGGCACTCTTTGGAGTGGTTGAGATGGGGCTCTCACTCTCAGGACTTGTCAGACTTGAGGAGGTGGTGCTCTGTGGCTTTGTGGCAGTCATAGAGGACGAGTGACTGGACAGAATTGTTGTCTTCTGTGTCAGTGGAGAGGATGTCTTACTTTGTGTAGCACTGGTTGTATCACTGGAAGTAGAGGTGTACAGTGTTGAAGTGGTGATAGTTGGGGTGTCTGATGGAGAGGGGTTAGTTTGTACATGGGAAGTGAACACAGAGGGCACACCACTTGTTACACTGGCACTCTTTGGAGTGGTTGAGATGGGGCTGTCACTCTCAGGACTGGTCAGACTTCTTGTGGAGGCTTCAACCCTGGTGGTGATGGTTGGGGCTATGGTGTCAGGAGATGGGGTGGAGCTCTGTGGTTTTGAGGCAGTCATAGAGGTTGAGTCACTGGACAGAATTGTTGTCTTCTGTGTCAGTGGAAAGGATGGCCCACCTTTTGTGGCACTGGTCAGATTACTGGAAGTAGAGGCATACAGTGTTGAAGTGGTGGTAGTTGGGGTGTGTGATGATGAAGGGTTAGTTTGCATGTGGGAAGTTGAAACAGAGGGCACACCATTTGTTACACTGACACTCTTTGGAGGGGTTGAGATGGGACTCTCACTCTCAGGGCTTGTCAGACTTCTTGAGGAGGAGACAAAAATGGAGGTGGTGGTTAAGATTGTGGTGTCTGGTGAGGACGTGTTAATTTGTGGTTTGGAAGTAGCTTTGGATGACCCATGACTGCTCAGATCTGTCTTCTGTGTGGTTAACAAAGTTGTGGCATTGGCTTGATGGCTGGAAGTAGAGGCATACAGTGTTGTAGTGGTGATTGTTGGAGTATCTGATGATGAAGGGTTAGTTTGCATATGGGAAGTGAACACCGAGGGCACACCACTTGTTACACTGGCACTCTTCGAAGTGGATGAGATGGGACTGTCACTCTCAGGACTTGTCAGACTTCTTGTGGAGGATTCAACCCTGTTGGTGATGGTTGGGGCTGTGGTGTCTGTAGAGGAGATGGTGCTCTGTGGCTTTGGGGCAGTCATAGAGGACGAGTGACTGGACAGAATTGTTGTCTTCTGTGTCAATGGAAGGGAAGTCTCACTTTGTGTGGCATTGGTCGCATCGCTGGAAGTAGAGGCATACAGTGTTGACGTAGTGGTAGTTGGGGTGTCTGATGACGAAGGGTTAGTTTGCATGTGGGAAGTTGACACAGAGGGCATACCACTTGTTACACTGGCACTCTTCAGAGTGGTTGAGATGGGGCTCTCACTCTCAGGACTTGTCAGACTTCTTGAGGAGACAAAACTGGAGGTGGTGATTGGGGCTGTGGTGTCTGATGAGGACATGTTAATTTGTGGTTTGGAAGTGGCTTTGGATGATCCCAGACTACTCAGATCTGTCTTCTGTGTGGTTAACAAAGTTGTGGCATTGGTTTGATGGCTGGAAGTAGAGGCATAGAGTGTTGAAATGGTGATAGTTGGGGTTTCTGAAGAAAAAGGTTTAGTTTCTACATGGGAAGTTGACACAGAGGACACACCACTTGTTACACTGGCACTCTTCGGAGTGGTTGAGACAGGACTCTCACTCTCAGGACTTGTCAGACTTCTTGAGGAGAAGATACCACCAGTGGTGATGGTTGGGGCCATGGTGCCTGGTGAGGAGGTATTATTTTTTGGTTTGGAAGTGGCTTTGGAAGACCCATGACTGCTCAGCTCTGTCTTCTGGGTTGTTGACAAAGTTGTGGCACTGGTCACGTGGCTGGAACTAGAAGCATGTAGTGTTGAAGTGGTGATAGTTGGATTGTCTGATGAGGAAGGGTTAGTTTGCATATGGGAAGTGAACACTGAGGGCACACCACTTGTTACATTGACACTCTTCGGAGTGGTTGAGTTGGGACTGTCACTCTCAGGACTTGTCAGACTTGTTGAGGAGGTGGTGCTCTGTGGCTTTGAGGAAGTGATTGTGGAGGAGTCACTGGACAGAATTGTTGTCTTCTGTGTCACTGGCAAGGATGTCCCACTTTTTGTGGCCCTGGTTGGATCACTGGAAGTAGAGGCATACAGTGCTGAAGTGGTGATAGTTGGGGTGTCTGATGAAGAGGGGTTAGTTTGCATGTGGGAAGTTGACACAGAGGGCATACCACTTGTCACACTGGCACTCTTTGGGGTGGTTGAGATGGGGCTCTTACTCTCAGGACTGGTCAGACTTCTTGAGGAGGAAACAAAACTGGAGGTGGTAGTTGGGGCTGTGGTGTCTGGTGAGGACATATTAATTTGTGGTTTGGAAGTGGCTTTGGATGACCCAGGACTGCTCAGATCTGTCTTCTGTGTGGTTGACAAAGTTGTGGCATTGGTTTGGTGGCTTGAAGTAGAGTCGTACACTGTTGAAGTGGTGATAGTTGGGGTGTCTGATGAAGAAGGGTTAGTTTGAGCATGGGAAGTTGACACAAAGGGCACACCATTTGTTACACTGGCACTCTTCAGAGTGGTTGAGATGGGGCTCTCAGTCTCAGAACTTGTCAGACTTCTTGTGGAGGATTCAACCCTGGTTGTGATGGTTAGGGCTGTGGTATCTGCAGAGGAGGTGAGTGTCTGTGGCTTTGAGGCAGTCATAGAGGTTGAGTCACTGGACAGAATTGTTGTCTTCTGTGTCAGTGGCCAGGATGTCCTGCTTTTTGTGGCACTGGTCAGATCGCTGGAAGTAGAGGCATACAGTGTTGAAGTGGTGATAGTTGGGGTGTCTGATGAAGAGGGGTTAGTTTGCATGTGGGAAGTTGACACAGAAGGCACACCACTTGTCACACGGGCACTCTTTGGAGTGGTTGAGATGAGCCTCTTACTCTCAGAACTTGTCAGACTTCTTGAGGAGAAGATACTACCAGTGGTGATGGTTGGGGCTGTGGAGTCTGGTGAAGAGGTGTTGTTTTGTGGTTTGGAAGTGGCTTTGGCAGACCCATGACTGCTCACGTCTGCATTCTGGGTTGTTGGCAAAGTTGTGGCGCTGGTCGCGTGGCTGGAACTAGAGGCATGTAGTGTTGACGTGGTGATAGTTGGAGTGTCTGATGAAGAAGGGTTAGTTTGCATATGGGAAGTGAACACTGAGGGCACACCACTTGTTACACTGACACTCTTCGGAGTGGTTGAGATAGGGCTGTCACTCTCAGGACTTGTCAGACTTCTTGTGGAGGATTCGACCCTGGTGGTGATGGTTGGAGCTGTGGTGCCTGAAGAGGAGGTGAGTGTCTGTGGCTTTGAGGCAGTCATAGAGGATGTGTGACTGGACAGAGTTGTTGTCATCGGGGTGGCTGGCAAGAATGTCCCACTTATGGCACTGGTCAGATCGCTGGAAGTAGAGGCATACAGAGTTGAGGCGGTGACAGTTGGAGTGTCTGATGAAGAGACCTTAGTGTGAACAGGGGACGATGACACAGAGGCCACACCACTTGTTGCATGGGCACTCTTCAGAGTGCTGGAGATGGGACTCCCACTCTCAGGACTTGTCAGACTTCTTGAGGAATAGTCAACACTGGAGATTAGAGTTCGGTCTGTAGACTCTGTCGAGAAGATGGTGGTTTGTGGCTTTGAGGCAGTCATAGAGGACGCATGACTGGACAGAAATGTTGTCATCAGGGTGGTTGGCAAGGATGACACACTTGTGGCACTGGTTAGATCGCTGGAAGTAGAGGCATACAGAGTTGAAATGGTGATAATTGGTGTCTCTGATGGAGAGGGCTTCGTGTGCATAGGGGAAGTTGATACAGAGGGCACACTGCTTGTCGCACTGGCACTCTTCGGAGTGGTGGAGATGCGGCTCCCATTCTCAGGACTTGTCAGGCTTCTTGAGGAATAGACCACACTGGAGGTCAGGGTTGGCGCTGTGGGTTTTGGGGAGGGGGTAGTTGTCTGTGGCTTTGAGGCAGTCATAGAGGACGCATGACTGGACAGAAATGCTGTCATCTGGGTGGTTGGCAAGGATGTCCCACTTTTTGTGGCCCTAGTCAGATCACTGGAAGTAGAGGCATACAGAGTTGGAGTGGTGATAGTTGGTGTGTCCGATGGAGAGGGCTTAGTGTGAACAGGGGAGGATGACCCAGAGGGCATACCACTTGTTACATTGGCACGCGTCAGAGTGGTGGAGATGGGACTCCCACTCTCAGGACTTAGTCTTCTTGAGGAATAGTCTACACTGGAGGTCAGGGTTGGGGCATAGAATGTAGATGTGGTGCTAGTTGGTTTGTCTGATGAAGAGGGTGTAGTTTTCTGATTTGATGTGGGGGTCGAAGACACAGCAGTTGTCGTCATGATGGTCTCCTCATTGCTTGCGGAAGGATATCCACCTTCAAAAGTAGTCAGAGTGTTTGAGGAGGAGATAAAGCTGTCCATTCTTGTATGCTGAGAGTTTGAGAAGGATTTCCCTCCCACTGTCACCTTGCTCAATATGTTGGATGATGATGTTGATGTTGACGATGAGCTCTTCCCTGGAATAAGCATCGGGAATACATGATTATATAAGACAATGTGCCATGTTTATAAAGAAATTATCCTTGTGCTTCATGAGGCAAATCCTTAACTTCTTAGCAGTTTTCTAGAATGTGGTTAACACCTATTTTTTTAATGTTTTCTATTGATACTCATACATTTTCCATCTTTTCTTTTTTTTTGTTATTCGGTCAGAATTTTGTTTTACTGTGTTTTTGTCTTATTTTATTTGCTCGTTTTACTATTGACCTTGTTTTCTGCTTTCTTCTGAGTGTATCATTTTATTTAATGCCATTGATAAATCATTGGTATAATTTAATTGCTGTCATTATCACAAAGTATTCCAACCCCAAATTTTCATGTAAATGTTTTTGGAGTTTTAACTCTATTAAGTTGGGGTACAAAAATACTCCCCCTTTTATTATTGCTTAACTTGTTATACCGTAGTGCATCTGTACAATGAAGTACTGCTCAGCCACAAAAAATTAAATGACTCCTATATGCAAACACATAGATGAATTTCAAATTTCTTTTAAAGATAGTCTTTTGAGCATTCCACGTCATGCAATTCAATAACTTAAGAATATCAAGAAGAGTTGAACATTGTCACGATTTTCAACTCTAGAACATTTTCTTCTTCTTTGATGCCATTATCATTCCTATAATTTTTTCTAATTGTGGCAGAACATAATAGAGTGTAGACGTGGTGCTAGTTGGTTTGTCTGACGAAGAGGGTATAGTTTTCTGATTTGCTGTGGGGGTCGAAGACACAGCATCATGTGTGTCGAAGGCACAGCATAATATTCTTCATTTCCACAACTTCTACTTTTATAGCTCAGTGCCATTGATTATACTCTGTGTTGTACGACCATCACGAACCATCTTTTTCAAATTATTCTGCTCCCATTGACATAATCTCAATGCTCCCTATGGAACAACTCTTTCCCCTTCTCCTATAGTAACCGTTAGTCAAGTTTGGATTCTTTCTTTTTGTGCGGCTTGCTTGGCATCGCATTCACGTATCACACACTTCATGCGTCACATCACTTTTCCAATGAGTTGTATTTGAAAAATGAGTTGCGTATACATAATCACAATCACCTTTAGGACTCCCTCCCCACTCCCACATTCATCGTTCGCTCCCCAAATTACCACACCCTCCTTATCTCCCATCCCCCCCCCGTGAATGTATTTTTGGAATCGAAACAAACAACACTCAAGAAGTTACCTTTTGAAGAGTCTATTGCACACATTTTGGGAAAATTCTACCAACTGTGTGGAAAAGAGATCAGAGGTTTTCAGAGGGTGGACCGAGTGAGACGTTGACTCAAAGGAGTCACGAAGAAAATTCGAAAGGGGATGGAAATATTCCGCATCTTGATTACAATAATGGTCACACAGTTGAATAGTGTCAAAGTTCAGAGTTGCTTAGTCAAGGGTGACTGTTCTTGTATTTAAATCACCTCGTCATTTAAAAGTCTGTTTTTGTAGCCCGAGCTAAAGATAAAGTTCATTAAAAGATTGTATGTTGGGCTGAGCCCCGGTGGCGTAGTGGTTGTGCGCAGAACTGCGGCTCACTGGGATGGAGGTTCAATTCCAGCTCCACAGGAGCAAAGGCTGGGCCTCCTACTCCCACCACCAGAGGGCAGTGATGCCAAAAAAAAAACTAAAAAAAAAAAAAAGATTGCACGTTATTTTTGTCATGGCAGGTAGCGTTCATGAGGCAAACAGAGCCGCAGTAAATCCATATCATCATTGTTAAATGAATCGTGATCCATAGCAACACTGTCAGAAATTGTAGAGCTGCCCCAACGTGTTTGTAAGAGTGGAATCTTGACAAGAGCAGCCGCAGCCTACCGCGTCCTTTCTCCCACAGAGAGACTGGGCAGTTCAAAATGCTGACTTCCAGTTAACACCGTGCCCACGGGTCTCTGCTGGTGATCAGAGCAGAGATAATTTTTAATGACTGGCCACGTCATGATGATGATGGCACCTGCACAGGATTATCCTAAATGGGTATTTTGGATGAGTTGAAATTAAGGTAGGAAATAGAGGTTGTGCTAAGACTCCCATTTGAAAGTGCATCATTTCTTTTTCTATCCTTTTCAGTACCATATATATATATATACACACACACACACACACACACACACACACACATATATATATATATATATATATATATATATATATATCTTCATTATCTTCCAGCTTGTATGCTGTCTCATAAGATACCTGCTGCCACTTAAACCAAAAACAACCCGCCTTGTGTGTGTGTGTGTGTGTGTGTGTGTGTGAGCTAGATGAAGGCTGACAGAGCAGCTGATCACAGTTCATAGGCATGTTGGTTAAGTTCATCCATTATGACCCTTTGACTGCACCATCACTTATCCAGTTTCTTCCTGGTTCCCTGTTTCCACTCCTCCTTCTTTCGCAACCCACTGTGCTTTGTCGTGGGGCCAACGTTGCCCTTCTGATTTTAAATGGTTGATTATTCTAACATCTGACTCAGGGCCGTAGTCTTGGGGGGTTCTGCCCATCTCTAGCTTACAAGTCAGCTTGGGCTTTTATGTTTGGGGGGTCTTGTGCCACATTTTTCTCGCACTCCATCTAAGACCACTTAATACAATCCCTGACAGGGCAGTTGGTGGTGGTAGCTGGAAACGATCTTGTTCTTCTGGTCTGAGCGTCATGAAGGCTGATAATTAGGGACTCAATATTTCCATGTATCTTTCCATTTTCACCTTTATTTTCCCTACAGATGAAGAAAGACCAGTATCACCTAGCTGCTCATGAACCTTTTTTTGGGGGGAGGGGGCATCACTGCCCTCTGGTGGGCATGGGAGGCCCAGCCTTGCTCCTGCAGAGCTGCTGCTGGATTTGAACCGCCAACCCAGTGGGCCGCAGTCCCACACTCAACCACTGCGCCACCGGGGCTCATGACTTTGAGGGCTTCACTTGCTACTTGCCACCGTGGGTTAGAAAACCCTGTCTTTGTGAACTCT
>PVJH01034319.1:0-20717 GCA_004026705.1 Nesogale talazaci | reverse complement strand
TGGACTCCTTGTGATAAAACTACTTTGTATCTTGACTGTGGTGGTGGTCACGTGATCTTTGATAAATCTACATAATAAAAAAAGTGTAAGCCCCTAATCGCCTGGCATGTGTCAAACTGGTGCAGTCTGAGTCCATTTCCATTCCCTGGCTATGACTTCCTATTCTACTCATGCAAGATGTTACTTTTGGGGGAAAATAGGCATGGGGCATATGGAAGTGCTTACTTTTTATTATAACTGCATGGAAAGCTACATTTGCTTCAAAATAAAAAAAGATTTGCTTTATTTTTAGAGTGACAAGAGAGGACAATAGGGATGCAGAGATGACTATTATTTAAGTTATGAAAGAACAATAATAATTTATAAAGTATTGAGGGTTGGTGGGGGAGTAGGGAGCAGGGATGGAGGAGAAAGGATGAGAAGCTAATGTCAAGGGCTCAAGTGGAAGAGTTGATGTTTGGAGAATGATGACAGCAGCAGGCATGCGAAGAAGCGTGGCACAATATATGTACTTATGTATTGTGAAAAACGAGGTATGAGCACCAATAAAATGATTAAAAAGTAAAGTAAAATAAAATTTCCCCTTAATCAGAAAAATAAAGGAAAGAAAACTACACATGTTGGTAGGGAAAACCTAGTTCTCCTGTCTTTAGACCATGACGAGCACGTGATCTGCTGTTGAGCCTTGTTTTTTAGAATTATGACCCATCAGCTGCTGAAAGCAGTCATAATAGTGATAGTTGTTACTTATTGACTTCTGACAAGGTGCCAAGTTTAGTCAGGAGTTTTCGTTCTTTCTTTTTTTGATCACTTACAAAGCACTATGAGGTCCGAAAATCCAACCGGCATCTAGTTGATGTCAACACATTGCATCTCTGTAGGACAGGGTAGTTCTGTTCCTCTGCGTTTCTGAGCCTGTAGCTCTTTACAGGAGTAGAAATCCCTGACTTTCTCCAGAAGAGTGGCTGAGGGTTTCAAACTGCTGACCTTGGAGTTAACAGCCCAACAGGTAAACACCAGTGCTAGGTTCTGTCATAGCTATCTTACAAATGAAGCAGCCACGGCACGAGATGTGACCTAACTGGGGACATGAAACAACTACACCAGCTTGTTTTATGCTTGTTCAGTGCCCCAGGTTTATGTGAACTCCCTCATGACATCTTCACAGCAAGTGTCAATGCATGATCTTCCTCTTCATCTTCTAGCTAGCTGCCCAGCGGAGTCATTCAGGTTGTGGAACTCCCATGCTGGCCTTCTACCTCTGAGCTCTATTGCAACCCATGATTCACAGCCTTCAAGTCATTGACTCTCCCCCCAAAGACAGATGCTTTTCAGCCCCCTACTAGCCAGATAGGAGCCTGTTTTACAACAGATATAAGTTCTTCATATTCATCTTGCAAACAACACCTTTGAAACAAACTTTACTGACTACATTGATCCACTAGCTACTCAGTGTGTGTGTGTGTGTGTGTGTGTGTGTGTGTGTGTGTATCACATGGTTCCGCACACAGCAGCAGCACACACAATGGCAGCATGAGCCACTCAGGGAGAACAAATCTTTAGTGATGACAGTAAGCGAGGTGGTTTCTGACAAGACGCGTCTTGATAACTGCTCATCAAGGAAGTTGCTGTGGGGGGAGGGCCTTGTGTTTGGAGAAGTGGAGGGGAGGGAAGGTGCGGGAAGCCCTTCGTGGAATGGGCGGACAGACTCCGAAAGGCGGTGCAGGACTGAGCATTGTTATGTTCTGTTGAGCACAGGATCACCATGTGTTCAGGTGACTCTTGGAAAACTGACAATAAGTCATGGCAGTCACGGTGACTTGTCTCTCTGAAGAAGTGCAGCTGCACAATATCTACATCTCTTCCTCTTCACCCCACAGCCTGCCGCTGGTGCCATTTCTCGAGACACCGGTTGGTGGGGGATGGAGGGCTTCAAATCGTTCGTGAACTCCCTGCCTCCAAGGGCATCAACGGGAGCTGTGTCCCACTGGGTTTTAATTGACTTCCTTTGGGAAGGGGTGGTTGGTTTTTGGCAAATGATTTTTTTCTTTTTGGAGCTAGAAGTTTCACATGGTGATATCTGGAATTTTAAAATTGAGCAGAAAACAATAACTATCGTAGATCCTGCCTAATGTGTATATTCTATTTGCAGCTTCTCCTGCGGTGTGTACAATTGGGTGCAGGAAAGTGTCTATGCCAGGCTCACCTTGGACACGGGAAAACCATAGGAAAATCCAGTCAGTCTCCCTGTCAGGGAGTCTGGGTTGACACACAGCGACTGACCCGCTGTGAGTTCCTGAGATTGTTCAAAACCCTGTCTTCCTCCCTTGACACTGCTGGTGGTTTGGGAGGGCTGACTCTGCTGGTCATGTAACCACGAGGCCGCCCAGGCTCCCTGATATGTGTTTATACGGAAAGGAAGCATATTAGATTCCATAGTGGTTTGGATGCTGCGACCCTTCCCTTTGGAGGCAGATTGACAGAGCTGTGTTCTGAGATTGGTCCCAAACACCAAACTCTCAGTGACTCTTCCTGTCATCGAATTGGTTTTGACTCCTGCCACCTTACGAGCAGGGGCCACCTTCCCCAGAGGGTGAGGAGATGGGAACTCTTGATTCCCAAAGTCTTTGTCCCTCGGAGCAGCTGGTGGGTTGGGATGGCTGATCTTTGGGGGGTAGTGGCCCAACATGTCACTGGGGTACCTACTACCGGGGCTGTTCAGGGACAATGTATACCACCCAGGGACATAACTAGACAGGACAGCCCCGAGGGACCCTCCTGGATCCCTTGCTCACCCTCTAATGAACGGTGGATGCAGAAGGGTCTGACCAGAGCAGCTCCCAGGCGGGTGAGCAGGACGAACCTACTCAACCCCCTGCATGGCAGCCCTGGGCTCTGGGTCTCGGGAGTCTCGCTGTGACCAGCCTCAGGCCTGGTGCACTGTGACTTCTCTGTTGGGGCTGGCACCCACTCCGCGCCCGCTCCACATCCTGGTTTTCCCCCTCGCTGCCTTCCCCTCTGGCAGCAGGCTGCCTGTAAACACGCCTGGCTCACAGAAAAAGGCAACTGTGATTGGAGGAGCAGAGCCTGGCCTCCTCTCTGCCAGGCGCTGGAGCTGTCAGTTTCTTGTACAGTGTGAGCTAGATTTTGGTGCCACAGCTGGGAGTGAGGCTTTTGTTCCATAACAAAAACAAGAGCCTGAATGGCAGGGTTGCCAGCGCCCAGGCTGCCGAGGCAGGCAGCGAGAAGCCCCGCGTGGAGAATGCGTGTGACCTGTCATTAGCAACAGCTCCTGTGGCTTCCACATGATCACAGAAAAACAATGTGGCCATTGATGTTTGCACCCGCAAAAGGAGGGGAGTCTCATGCACCAGGAGCTACTGGGGGGCCTGGGCGCTCAGGTGGAAAGGCACATTCATGTCTATCAATGGAGTCATCTCTAGCGCTTCTTGTCTCTGCTGTTGAAGCACTTCTGTTTGCTCTCTGCAGCTGACAGACTGACAGTCCTTCTGGCGGAAACAACTTCAATGATGGATTGTGGATCTCAGGAAGAAACGCGAGGCATGGATGTCATCATGCAATTTGCTTGACTTTGGGATCTCTTGTTTCCATACACCCAGCGGTCATTTGCGCCTGTACCATGTTTGCTTTGGGTGTGAGAGATGTTCAATTAGCAGACATCCAGGTCCAGGTGGCTGCCCGCTTGGGGGACAACCCATTTATAAAAACCTGAAGACCAGACAGGGAGATTAGGGGTAGATATTCTCATTGAACAATAATTAAAAAAAAAAATTCAAACCCTTCACATCTCACCAGGCTTCGGAATACCCCTCCACCTCCAGCGAACAGCCACCTCAGTGGTGTGAGTGACCGTGCACAAGTGAACTCAGCCTGAGGACAGTGGAGCCAGGGGAGGTGAAGTGGGGGGGAGGTTGACGAGAGCTGTTGATCTCGTGGTGTGAAAGAGCTGACTCATTCTTTCTTAAGAACAGGTTTCCAGGGCTGAGCCCCGGTGGCGTAGTGGTTGTGTGCGGGACTGCGGCCCACTGGGATGGAGGTTCAATTCCAGCTCACATGAGCAAAGGCTGAGCCTCCTACTCCCACTACCAGGGCAGTGATGCCTAATAAATAAAAAAACTAAAAAAAAAAAAAAAAAAAAAAGAACAGGTTTCCAGGAAGGGAGGACAGAGACTCCTGGAAACGGAATTCCGGAAAGGAGGCTGCACAAGCACGTGGGGGGTCTGACTGCCGGAAGAGGCTGGGCGCCTCAGGATTCAGGTGTTTGCTTACTTCCTCATAGTCCTGATGAAAGCCTGCTTTCCGAAGAACAGGCTTCTCACCCAGTTCTGTCCAGGGGAGGCTTCTGGGCTGAAGAAGTGATTTGTCTGTCTGTGTGCTTTCCAACCTGGCAGCCATCTCTGCGATATGAGGCCCCTGGAAACATGGCAAGGGGGATGGGGGAGGTTCATTTTCCAGGTTATTTCATTATAATGAACTTAAGTGTAGACAGCTGCTGTGGCAGTTATGTACGCCTGTCAATTTCATAATTGGGAGTCTAGGGGTAGAGTCTAGCTTGTCAAGCTGGAGATAGCCAATGAGGCCTCTGTGTGTGGGCATGGTTTTCTCCTCAGATTTCTGGGAAATCTTGTGATATTTCCCAATTGGAGAATGGAAACTGCTGGACTGAGTCTCCAAAACGACGAATTACTGACCAGACGAGATGACAGCATACTGATCAATCCTGATTCCTGGAGAATAGAGGAGAAGCCACAAGGGCTTGCCCTGATGGAACCAGACCTCTGGGGCCGGAGAAGCCACAGAGAGACCACTGCCAGCACTGAGATGCTCCCACCACCAATGGATACTGCTGATGGACCCTGAGCCCTGGAAATGAGGAACCAGCACATGCTTCATGAGTCAGAAGGAGACTTTATATACTAGTATCAGACATATGGGCTGTGGCAGTCATGTGCTTATGTTAATTTCATGATCGAGATGTAGGGGTGGAGTCTAGCCTGGAGATAGCTAGCCACTGAGTAGCCCACGAGGCCTCTGTGTGGGCATGGTTTTCTCCTGATATGTCTGGGAAATCTTGTGATATTTCCCTCATGAAGATGAGAAGCTATTTCCCCAGTTGTTGGGAGTTAGTCTCAGAGACAAATCACAGACAAGACAAGATGGCAGTGTCTGAGCTGCTGCAGGAGCTGGAGGAGAAGCCACACGGCCTTGCCCTGATGGAACCAGACCTCTGAAGCTGGAGAAGCCATGGGGAGACCCCTGCCAGCAATGAGTTGCTTCTACCACTACTGGATGCTATTGATGGACCCTGAGCCCTGCAAATGAGGAGCCATGAGGGGACCCCTGCTGGTGCCGGGACTCTGCAACCACTAGCCTGTGACTTTGTGAGTCAGAAGGAGACTTTATAGACTGATATCAGGCATATGGGCTAATATCAGACTTTGGACTTTGGCCTGGACTGGGTTGGAATGCTTTCTCAATGTTCCATTCCTCTTGTGTATAAATCTTTCCCTTATATCCATATGCATGTTTATAAATTTGTTTTTCTAGTCTACCCAGACTAACACAACTGCAGATGGCTCCCACGTGGGACAGTGGAGCTCTGTTCTTCATTGTCATTGTGACTTTCCCCAGGCAGGTAGTTAGGGCGGGTTCCAAGGACTAGTTTCTCTTCTAGTAGTCAAGGGCTTCACTGTTGATGCCAGAAGAGGGTCACGCTCTCACCAGTATCCTAGAGTAAGTGCCTGTCTGCAGCTAGGGGGGCCCGACCTGAGGTTGGATGATGCTAATGGTTAAGTGCTCTGTGGCTGATCAAAAGTTGGCCATTCGAACTTTCCCAAGGTAACTTGGAGGAAAGGCCCGGAGGTCAGCATTCCACAGTGACAGACATGCACACCCTAGGGCGTACAGTTCCATTCTTCATATGCAGGGTTGCCACGCATAGAAGCCGACTTGGTGGCAACGGATGTGGAATATTGTTGGTTTTGTGGGATGGGAAGCCTCTCAGATGCCACCCCCCAACCCCCACCCCGGAGGCCCACTCCCTGCTATGCACGTCCTTGAGTGAGACCCCTTCCTCTTGAGACATGGGCTAGACCTGGTGACTTTTTCCCTTTTTAAATAGTTTTATTGGCAGATGCTTCATATGTCACGCAGCTTAATCATTCTATCACATTTCGGAGTTTTGTGCAGTCATGATCAGGATCCATTTCAGAACATTTTCTTCTCAAGTTCATTGTTGTTAGCTCCCCACTTCCCTCCAATTTCCCCGCCATGCCCGCCCCCAGGCCGATGTCTGTCCACTTGCCGTCTCTATCATTCTACTTCTTT
Source organism: Nesogale talazaci (assembly GCA_004026705.1). Classification (NCBI taxonomy): domain Eukaryota; kingdom Metazoa; phylum Chordata; class Mammalia; order Afrosoricida; family Tenrecidae; genus Nesogale; species Nesogale talazaci. The sequence goes on along the minus strand of PVJH01034319.1, from coordinate 14,369 downwards.
TGGATTTCATGTACAGAGGATCACACAGAGGACAAGCGGGAAGCTCACAAACCAAAAAAATTACCAACAACAATAGCTAGATAAAACATAGAAAACATTCCATTGTAAAGAAAACTGAAAATATAAATGCTGAAACAACTTTAAAATGGATCAAAAAAGGAGATCAAGCGATAAGGTATTATTTTTTAACCTAACTGCATCTGCCATAATTTATATCACAGTGCTTTCTGTCTGAGAGCGAGGCTATTCAAATTCCTGGGCAATGTTCAGAGAGACTCACTGAGGCCTAATCCATGTGTACACAGGTATTTGGGGCTTCCACTGATATCCATAGCCTTCTGCAAACCAGGCGGTCACAATTTAACCTCTGATACCAACCCTCCTTCGGGGGATTCTCTGACAGGTTTTGTCATAACACAAGGTGCGTATGGGTGACCAGCTCCCTGACAGACCTTCTCAGGCCTTGCCAAAGCCCAGCTGGGGGGTTTGGGGAGGGGGGGGGGACATCAGTAAGAACAACTAATTCTGTCTTGGAAGAAGTACAGTTACAGTGCTCCTTAGATGCAAAGACGGCGAGACTCTGTCGTGCATACTTTGGACATGTCGTCAGGAGGGGCCGGCCCCTGGAGAAGGACGCCATGCTCGGTAAAGTCGAGGGCCGGCATAAGAGAGGAAGGCCCTCAACCAGAACGATGGACACAGAGGCTGCAACCCTGGGTGTAAGCCCAGGAACATTGTGGGCACGGCGCGGGCGGGGCCGGCCAGTGTTCACTTCTGTGGTGCACAGGGTCGTTGTGGGTCAGAACCAACCCGATGGCATGTAGCAGCAATGGCAAACAAGTCTTCAGGGAGTGACTTAGGCTTTCTTACAGGTCCGCAGTGACCGTGTTTGCTTGGGCTCCATTGTACATGTGGCCTCTAGGAGCTGGAGCCGGCCGGAGGGCATCTTGCAACAGCAATGTGACTTTTAAAAGGATTGGGCATCCTGAAAGGGCAAAGGACAACGGTGAGACAGGAAAGAAGGAAGGGAGAGGGTGAGGAAGAAAATAGGGAGGGAAGAAATAAATCGAGCAACAGATTTCCAAGAATCACGTGTATAGGAGCCCGACTGGCCTAGTGGATCACTTGCCAGGCTGCTGACCATCAGGCCAGCCGTTTGAAACCACCAGCCTCCACACAGAGGAAATAGGAGGCTGCCCACTCCTGTAAGGAGTCCCAGTCTCATCAGAAATAGGGAAGGACACAAACACAGAGGAGGCACAAATAGAGAAGTGGGATATGCCGAACATAAAACACTTGTATACACCAAAAGAATTCACCAAGAGAGTAATAAGAGAGCCCACAGACTGGGAAAACATCTTTAGCAATGACAAATCAGATAAAGGCCTTATTACTAACATCTATATACCCTGATAGCTTCCAAAAAGAGCAAAACTAACTGCCCACTGAGGAAGTGGGCAAAGGACCTGAACAGAAGTTTCACAGAGGCAGAAATCTGAATAACCAATAAACCTATGCGAAAATGTTCCCAATCATTATCCATAAGAGAAATGCAAATCAAAACAACAATGAGATAATACCTAACATCTTCAAGGATAGCCCAATTCAAAAAATCCGAAATCAATAAGTGTTGGAGAAGCTGTGGGGAGACAGGAACTCTCATCCACTGCTGGTGGACCTGTAGGTAGGTACAGCCACTATGGAAATCAATTTGGCGATATCTAAAACAGATGGAAATTGAGCTACCATATGATCCAGCAATCCCCCTACTGGGCATATACCCAGAAGAGGCAAGCAACAAACCTGACCAGACATCTGTGCTCCAATGTTCATCGCAGCACAGTTCACAATTGCAAGGAGTTGGAAACAGCCCAAATTTCCATCAACTGACGAATGGATAAAAAAGCTGTGGTACATACATACAATGGAGGACTATGCATCGCTGAAAAGCAGTGATGAATGCATGAAGCACATCACCGCATGGGAAGAACTGGAGGAAATTATGCTAAGTGAAGTTAGCTAAGTGCAAAAGGACAGGTACAGCACGAGTCTGCTGAGGTAAGCTTAATTTTTAAAAAATGCAAAAGAGGTATTGGGAAAAAGCTACTGTATAGAGAAATGCCTGGGGAGAGGCCCAGGTAGTATGGTAGAGGTCAGACCAAATTCAGAGCTACATGTTGTAGCCAACTGGAGTGGGGGGATGAAGGTGGGGGGTGGGACAGATGGTGATGTGTAGAGAGGGAATGGGGTACTAACCCACCCAAGGGGAGCGTCTATTTTACACTTCCACAGGGAAAGAGGGACCAAACTTAAATGCTGTGTTCCAGGATGTGAATGCAGCATGACAGCATGGAGTGAGGAACCAGTGGAGGGGTCTGAGCGCACAACCCCAATCCCAACTACAGGGGCATCTGCCTCTCCCCCAGGGGAGTTTGCCTTGGAGGTCAGCACTGAAGCTGCAGCTTGGAGAGTCAGATATGCCTGACCAGAGCACAAGAGAACAAATGAAATGGGAGGAAGAGAGAATGCATCCTGGCCCAACGAGGCTTCAGGATGATATTCCCACTCAGAAAAGTCAATGCACAGAGATGATCATATGGTCGGCAAGGCCTTTCAGGGTCAACAATGGAGAAACAGGGTCAGAATTATACCCTGTCTGACACAACCATACCATGGCAAAACACTAAGAGTGTGCAACAGAGCGTGGAGTTCCAGATGGCGTGCCAAAGATATACTTTGGGGCCAGGGTGTGACACCCCATCTGACTCAACCAGGGGACTCTCCTGGAGGTCAACCAACAGACCTTGAACTATTTACAGGTTTTTATATTGTTATTATTTTAATTTTTTTACATATAGATATAGGACATTGTTTTTTTTTTGTTGTTATTATTGTTTTATTTTCTTTGGTTGCTTCATTTTAGGATGCCTTTTTTGGGTACATATTGTTACCTCTGCTGGTCTATCCAAATAAGACAGGCTGGATGAACAATCTGGAGGCGAAAATGATGGGACTAATGGTTCTAGTGGGGACATGGGCGAAGGGGAGGAAGGGGAAAGGAAGAGGTGATGCCGGGCCCAGGGATCAGGGAACAACAAATGATTCAAAATCAGTGACGAGGTAGGTGTGAGAGGTCCAATAGGGATTGATCAAGAGTAATGTAACAGAGAGAAAATTCTGAAACCCAAATGAAGGCTGAGCATGATAGTGGGACAAGAGGAAAGTAAAAAGAAATAGAGGAAAGAACTGGGAGGTAAAGGGCATTTATAGAGGTTTAAATATAGGCATGTACATAGGTGCATATATTTATATATGATGATGGGGAAATAGATCAATGTGCATATACTTACAGGGTTAGTATTAGGACAGCAGATGAGCATTGGACCTCCATTCAAGTACTTCCTCAGTGCAAGAACATTTTGTTCTATTAAATTGGCATTTCATGATGCTCACCTTCCTGACACAATCACTGAAGACAAATGTGTGCATAAGCAAAAGTGGTGAAGAAAGCTGATGGTGCCCTGCTATCAAAAGATGTAGCATCTGGGATCTTAAAGGCTTGTATAAACAAGTGACCATCCATCTCAGAAGCAAAAAAACCCACATGGAAGAAGTACACCAGCCTGTGTAACCTCGAGGTGTCGAAGGGATCAGGTATCACGCATTAAAGAACTAAAAATTATATCATTATAAATAGAGGGGAGTACAGATTGGGGACCCAAAGCCCATCAATAGAGCCCTTACAGAGGGGTTGCAGGGAGGAGATGAGCCAGTCAAGGTACAGTGTAGTAACAATGAAATATACAACTTCCCTCTGATTCTCGAATGCTTCCTCCCACCCGCTATCATGATCCCAATTCTACCAGACAAATCCAGCTAGACCAGGGGTGTATATTTGAGTCGGAAATAGGGACATTTAGGATAGATGATCCCTCAGGACAAGTGGTGGGAGTGATGACACTGGCAGGGGGGAGGGATGGTGAAATAGACAGGGCGAACCAATGTCAGGAATCTACATATAATCTCCTCTCTGGGGTATGGACAAAAGGGAAGTGAGTGAAGGGACACATTGGGCAGTGTGCAATATACAAAAATAATAACAATTTGTAAATTATTAAGGGTTCATGGGGGATGAATGGGGGAAGGGAAGGAGAATATGGGAAACTGGCACAAGGGCAGGATCAGAACCTCCAGGCTCTCTGTATCTGACTCTGCGCCCTGGCCGGGAAGCGCGGACTTCTCTGGTGTCGCGGCGTTCTCAGGGATAGTGGGGATAGTGGGGACATGGGGAGAAGGAAGAACGAAAGGAGACATGGAAAGAGGGCCTGGCCAACCCTAATGAGACACAGGCGAACTGGCTGAAGGGACCGTGTCAGAGAATCAAAGAGCTGGAGTACTCAGAGGGCTTGCTAGAGCACTGGCTGAGCAAGAAATGAGGGAAATCTATAGATGTGGCATTGTTCATTAGCTGTTAGACATTTTTTAACAATGCAAATAATCAAGCATATTAAAAAGAGTACCTGTGGAGGTTTCATATGTATAGTATAGGATTTGATTTATTGGTTTGAGCTATGATCTCCTGGGGTATCCCAGTTAACTAATATAAGTTTTGCTTCTGTTCTGCTTCCTAAAAAGCCCTGGTTGTATAGTGGTGACACATTGGACTGCTCACTACAAGGTCAGCAGTTCAAAGCCACCAGCCACTCCATGGGAGAAACAGGAGACTTTCTGCTCCTGTAAAGAATAGCAGTCTGAGGACTCTATGGGGACAATGACCCTGGCCTATCGGGTCTCCATGAATTGGAACCGACTTGACAGCAATGAGTTTGGTTTGAGTTGGCTCTATTTCCGATTCTGTTGCAAACTAGAAGCTTGGAAATGGCCACCTATGATAACACAATTGTCTCTATTTGCCTGAAGCAAAAGAAGAAGTAAAAGTCTCAAGAATAGAAGGAGGAAATTAAATGCATGGTTGATGGCCTCCATGAATATCTGCCTCCCTTGTCATTAAATCAGAACTGGAGAGTGCCTCGCTACCATTACTAGACATCTTCATCAACCACTCTTAAGAAAAATCCTGATGAAAAAGACCACCATTGAAATCCTCAAAGAATAGAACCAGTGGGGATGGATAAACCCTGAAAACAATTGCCCTCAGATCTTTCTGGAGGCATCACTGCCCTCTGGTGGTCGCGGGAGCTACCCAGCCTTGCTCCTGGAGAGCTACTGCTGGATTTGAACCGTCAAGCCCGTGGGCCACAGTCCTGCACTCAACCACTCTCCACCACTGGGACTCAGCCCCCCCTCAGATCTTTCATTCTGAAACCATACATCAAAAGTGTCTCCTGAAGTCTTTAAACCAAACAACAGTCCAACTTAATTAATCGAGAATGTATGTTATGAATATTATGCTCTTTTAAAGAACTTACTTGTAGGGAGTTGAATTGATAACAGCTAGCAGAAGAAGATGACAGGAAGCTCAGAGGGAAATGAGGTTTTGTGGACAGGAGAAGAATAGACAGGAAGAGGAGGCAGCACAGAATGACAGCACAAATCAAAGAATATAATCAATATCGCTGCAACATATAAGTAAAAAATTTTGGAGTATGTTTGGCTGCATAAATTTTCAACATCCATAAATAGAAATATCAACTATGCTAAAGGAAAGACTGGATTATCATTTCTCTTTCTTTTTCTGAGATTGAAGACTACACAATGTCATTTTACTCTTTCAAGGGGAAGTTGTGTTGTAATTTGTGGTCACTTAAAAAATTATAAAAAGTGATACAGGTAGGAGCAACTTAAAAGTCAATAAACAGGTGATTGGATTAAAAAAATATGCCATCTACAGGGGACAACACTGGAGACAGTGTAGGAACTGCATTCTGACCCTGCCACACCAAGGCAACACACTAGGGGATTCAACAGAATAACAAGGGGAGCAGAGCAAGGAGGTCCTGAGGGAGTAGCAGAAATGGACTTTGGGGTCAGAGCATGGAACTTCATCAGTCTTGATGAGAAAACACGCCTAAAGGTCAACAAACATACCTTAAACTATTTATAGACTCTTTTTGGTCATTTTTTTTGTTTTCTTTTGTTGCTTTGTTTTGCTCTGTCTTGTTTTTTTATATAATTATTTTTGCATTATTTCTGTGTTTTTATATTATTATTTATATATTATATTATATTAATTTATAATAATATTTCGCATATTATTATTTTTGCAGGTCTAGCTAGATAAGTGGGATAAACCATCTGGAGGAGAAACCAACATGACTGATGGTTCGGGGGACCTGGGAGAAGGGGAGGTGGGGGAAAGGAAGTGGGTGTTAGCAAACCCGGGGACAAGGGAGATCTAAAATTGATGGCCAGGAGGGTGTAGTTGGCCTGGTAGGGCTTCATCAAAGGCATTGTAACCAAGAGGAATTACTGAAACCCAAAAGAAGGCTGAGCATGCTAGTGGGACAAGAGGAAAGTAAAAGGAAATAGAGGAAAGAACTAGGAGGCAAAGGGTATTGGTAGAGATCTAAATACAGGCATGTACATATGTGAATATATTTGATGTTGGGGAAATAAATCTATGTGCATATATTTCTAGGTTTCATATTAAGGTAGCAGATGGACATTGGTTCTCTACTCAAGTCCTCCTTCAATGTAAGAACACATTATTCTATTAACCTGTCATTCCATGATGCTCATCTTCCCAACACCAGTACTGAAGACAAATGTGTGCATAAGCAAAAGTGATGAAGAAAGTTGATGGTGCCTGGTCATCAAAAGATATAGCATCTAGAGTCTTAAAGGTTTGAAGGCAAATAAGCAGCCATCTAGCTCATAAACAACAAAGCCCACATGGAAGAAGCACACCAGCCTGTGTGACCACGAGATGTCTAAGGGATTAGGTATCAGGCATCAAAGAGCAAAAATCATATCATTGTGAACGAAGAGGAGTGCAGAGGGGGGAACCAAAGCTCATCTGTAGGCAACTGGACATCCCCTTACAGAAAGGTCACAGGGAGGAGATGAGTCAGTCAGAGTACAGTGTAGCAATGATGAAACATATATCTTTCCTCTAGTTCTTTTTTTTTTGGGGGGGGGGTGACATCACTGCTCTCTGGTGGCAGTCGGAGGCCCAGCCTTACTCCTGGAGAGCTGCTGCTGGATTTGAACTGCCAGCTCTGTGGGCCACAGTCCCGCACTCGACCACTGCACCACCGGGGTTCAGCCCATTTCCTCTATTTCTTAAATGCTTCCTCCCTCCCACTATAACGACCCCTATTCTGCCATCATTATTTCTAGACATTTACTTTTTATTTGAGTCTTTGGTATCAACTCCTCCTTTTACCCTCTCTCCCCCACCCTTGTGACCCCTTGATAAATTATTATTTTCATAACTTATACCAACTACTGTCTTCCTTCTCCCATGGTTTCTGTTGTTCATTCCCCTGGGTGGCAACCGTGGTGATATGTCAATCACTGTGGTTGGTTGAGTGTCTCTGGATTTGTTTACTCTAATCAACCCAGATGAACACAAGTACTGTTAATAATTGTTTAGCAACAGATTAGATGCAATGAATAGATGCCTAGAAATACACAGATCAGCAAAGGAGGAGAAGAAGTAGGAAAAGGAAAAGGAGAAATAGAAAAATCTAAGCAAATCTATAACAAGAGAAATGATTGAATAATAAAACTAACAAAGAAAAGGTCCAGGACCAGATGGCTTCAATGGTGACCCCTATGACACACTTAAAGAAGAATCAATACCAATCTTTCTCAAATTTGTCCTCACATCAAGAAGTAACAGAAAACACTCCCTAAGTTGTTCCAAGAGGCTGATGCTCCCCTGATACCAAAGCCAGGAAGGAGACCTAGTGGCACAGTGGTTAAGCAGCTAACCAAAGCTTGGTAGTTCTGTAGGAGAAAGATGTGGCATCTGTTCCTGTAGAGATTACAATCTTTTTTTTTTTGGGGGGGGGGCATCACTGCTCTCTGGTGGTTGTGGGAGCTCCCCAGCACTGCTTCTGAGAGCCACTGCTGGACTTGAACTGCCAAGCCTCCGGGCCGCAGTCCCACACTCAACCACTTACACCACAGGGGCTCAGCCCAAGATTGCAGTCTTAAAAATCCTGCAGGATCACTATAAATTGAAATAGGCCCAACAGCAAAACTCGAAAAGGCGTCACAAGAAATAAAAACTACAGACCAGTCTTTCTTATAATATAAATTCCAAAGACAACTCACTAAATTCAACAGTATATACAAGGGTCAAGTTGGATTTATCTTAATAACGCAAGGTTGGCTCAAATGTGGAAATCTATCCATGTCATGCTCCATTAGGAAAAAAAAAAAGATGAACCCCCTTACACACACAGGAGCATGCAAATTGTTATTATTTACTGTCATCCAGCCAGTTCTGACTCATAGCCCTATAGGACAGAGTAGGATGACCCCTGTAGAGTCGGTCCTGAGGCAGTAGATTTTGTTTTGTTTTGTTTTCTTTTTGGGGGGGCATCACTGCCCTCTGGTGGTGGGAGTAGGAGGCCCAGCCTTTGCCCCTGTGGAGCCGCTGCAGGAATCAAACCTCCATCCCAGTGGGCCACAGTCCCGCGCACCACCACTACGCCACCAGGGCTCAGGCCAAGGCAGCAGATCTTTGGAGGAACAGAAAGCCTCATCTTTCTCCCACAGAGCGACTGGTGGGTTTGAATTGCTGACCGTGTGGTTAGCAGTCCAACACGTAACTCCGCGCACCACCAGGACTTCTGGATCACCTTGAGTAGACGCAGAAAAAGCATCCAGCAAAACCTACCACTGTTTCCTGATAAAACACACAAAGCATGACAAGAAAGGAAGGAAATTTCTTCATCTGGATAAGGGTTATTCATGGAAGACTCATGCCTAACATCCTTAATGATGAGAGCCTGCAAGCGTGTAGGAACAATGCATGGACATCCATTCCAGTCACTTCCATCCAACAATGTGCTGAAAGTTTTTATCAGGACAATTAGATCAGAAAGAAAATCAAGAGACTGGAGAGGAAGAAAGTCAATATATGGATAATCATTTGTGCATAGCAATGAAAATTTCCAAAGTTTATAACGGCATCAAACGGAATGAAATAGTTAGGGATCAACTATTTGATCCCTAGAAAAACCCCAAAACACAACATTTAGGCAGTGAAGCAAGCATTTGAGAACAGTAAAGAATATTTGTAGATTTATATTTATAAAATATTTTGAATGAAATTTTAAAAACACCTAAATAAATTTTAAAAAATCATATGACGTGGTTTTAAAGACTTGGTAATGTTAACATGGCAACAGTCCTTAATGTAATCCCTACCAAGATTCTAGTGGCTTAAAAAAATGTTAAAGAGATACATAATAGACCCTAAAACTCATGTGGACATACGAGGGGTCCCAAGAAGCCCCCAAATCTTGAAAAATTGAAGTAAGGTTGGAAGAATCATTTATCCCAATTTTAAAACTTATTACAAAAACATAGTAATGAAGAATGTGTGCCATTGGTATGATGAGAGACATATAGCCCAGTGGAATGGAATTAAGAGTCCAGATATAAGCCCATATATTTATGACCAAAAGGTGTTTTATTTATTTTTAACAGAGGTAGCAATCTACCATAATTTAATGGGGATGGGCGAGCCAAGTATTTTCAACCAATGATGCTGGAACAATTGGATGGTCCCAGGGAAAAGGAGTAATTTGGACCCCAGTTCATAATGCATGCAGTGCCTATTCTGTTTCAGTGATTCTGTTGAAAGTCAGTTCTGACATTAATACCTCTTTTTTTGGGAGGGGGGCATCATTGCCCTCTGGTGGTCGTGGGAGCTACCCAGCACTTCTCTTGAGAGCCACTGCTGGATTTGAACCGCCAAGCTCGCGGACCACAGTCCCGCACTCAACCATTTATGCCATTGGGGCTCAGTCCATTATTTCTCCATTATTATTGCCTTTTATGACCAGTTACTGCCTTTAATTATCAGTCAATATGGTTTATTTTTCTTGAAGTGTTGGAGATATTACATCTTATTTAACATTTCTGAAGACACACATTAAAAAATACCCATAACATTGGGCTGCTAACTTGGGGACTTTCTACTCCCATAAAGAGTGACTGTCTCAGAAACCACCTCAGAGCAGTTCTGCCCTCTCCTACAGGGCCTCTATGAATTGACCTCTACTGGATAGCAGTGGGGTTAGTGCTTTTGTCTTATTGGTTGTTTTTGACCTCCAAAAGTGAAGAGCTCCAGGGGCATAAAAATCTCCTCCCAATGGGCAGTACTGTGGATATAGATGGGGGATAGATTGCACCAACCTAGCAGTTTTAGGACTTTGTTGTCACTTCAGTTATTCATAAATCAGTTCCCTTAGTTTAAAATGAGGACTTAAAAATATAGGTCACAGTGATAAAACCTGGCATTGCTTGATTAAGAAAACAAAAACCGATGATATCAGCTTCAAGAATACTCATACCATGAAACTTTACTCCAATGAGGAAGAAGTTGGATTTCTTTGGCATTTTGCCCCTTTCAGTAATAACTCCCCTTGGGCAAGGTTCAAGACCATCTGGATTCTCCCTAGGTTGGCAAATCAGTCAGTGTTTTCCGTAGAATCTTCTTTTTCATGCACGCAATGGTGACACTTCACTGCTTCTTGAATCTGTCTATCAACGTAAGCAAAGTGATCCGTGTTTTCAAGCCCCTGATTTGGTCTAGAAAACAAAATCTACATGACTGCTTAGAACAGTAAATCCCCAAACGGAACATCTGTTAGTGAACTTCTGAGAATGATAGCGTCAGCAAATTACGGGCTACATGCAAACTTGCACAAAGGGGTTTAAAACATTTAGGCAGTGAAACAAGCATATGAGAACAATTAAGAATATTTATAAAGTATTATAAAATAAACAGTCAGTGGTCCACTACAAAAAATACATAAACACCAATGGTAGAATGGAATAGAATGGGCTGCACCATCATCCTACCTCTCATCATAACAAATGGGTTGATATTAATCAGGGACACTCCCTTTGAAAAAGATTGGTAATAAATGTGCAAAAGAGATGGGTGGGTGTTGGATTAAAGTAAGGAGGGCAAAGTGATTCTCTGTAGGAAGTCAGGATCCTGAGGGCTTTAATCAAGAGTTGAGAATTCTAGAGACATGGGAAGGTACTTGAGTCTTTAGCCCTTTTTTTGGAAGTAACTTGTTTTACTGAGATGAAAAACAATTCATTCATTTGAGAATTTTTACTATAAATAGTCCCTGGATTAGAAACAAGTTCTATTCTTAAGCCCTCTTCAAATGTAATTTGTACAAAAACTTAGGTACAGTTTGCATTTAATGTCCGTTAATCAAATGTTTACTGTAGTATAGAGTATATTGTACACATTTCTATGCACAAAACAGATGAAAGTAGCACTTCTAGAAACAGGAAAGTATATGTAACATAACTCAATAGCAATATTATTTAATGTTTCAATGTGTGTGGCAAAGTTGCACCCATTTGATCTCACAAATCATTGTTAGTACTTGAGCTTTAAATCCAATAAATGTTAAGGGTGCTGATTCATAATTATAGTTCATATGTAAGTTTGATGTTTTAACTATGTACTCCAGTGAGATCTTCCGGAAAAGTGCACACAAAAGTAAACGTAAAAATCCCATTCTGTGAAAGAGAGGGAGACAGCGACTGAGCTAGGAACCATGAGTCAATTCAAGGAATCAGACGAAAAGGAAAGTAGGAATAACAGAGTGCCTAGGTGGTGAGAGCCATCAGTGTGCGGGGCGACCAATCAAAGTTTGCAGAGCTGAGTCCACTCATAGGTGCCTTGGAAGAAAGGCCTGGTGCTCTACTTCTGAACAAGCAGCCTTGGGTGGGGAAAGAATTCTTAAGGAAGGCAGTTCTCTTCTGAGCCACACAGGCTTGCCACAAGTCAGAGTTCAAGCTGCAGTAACTAAAAACTGGCAGGTTTGCTTGTTGTTGGGGCCCAGAGCATTTTCAGTACTCTTTATCAACACCACAACTCCAACACATCCATGTCCCCCCTCTCTTCTGTATTTATTGTCCACCTTCCCCTGCATAGGAGGTCACTGAAAAGTCATCTCGGCACTTTAACACTTTAAAAGAGGTCTTATGCAGCAGATGTGCCCAGAATGCGCCATTTGATTTCTGGACTGCTGCTTCCAAGAGTGTTATCGCAGTCTTGAGGATTTTCGTTTTCTTAGAATTGAGCTGTTGTCCATAGCAAAGGCTGAACTCTTTTCTCGTCGCCAGTAAATGCTTCCAATGCTCTTGACTTGAAGCAATTGAGGGTGTGTCATCTACAGATCTCAGGGGGCTACTGAGTGCCCCGCCAATCCTGATGCCACATTCTCCTTTACACAGTTGGCTTCTTGGATTTTTCCAGCTCAGCATACGGACTGAACGTGTGTGTTCAACTGTACACCTTTCCTGGTTTTAAAACCACACAACATTCTCTCCTGTTCAAACAACTGCCTCTTTGTCTAGACATCCTGCTTGGCATGAGAGGCTCACCTCGGATGATTTCAGAAAAGGGGCGTGGCCTGTCCAGGCTTCCGATGGGCTAATTCCTAATGTGTGATCTGCATGCAGTGACTGAACACATGGGTGAGAACGACAAAACACAACAGAAGCAGTCAAATGGCCATCCCGCAGGCAGTCTGTTACCCTAAGACTTAACCATGTATGCCTTGCATAATGAGAAAGCATCATTTAATGTGTTGATTGTGTTCATGGTGACAGCCTCATGAATGGGTTGTCCAGTTGCTCAGTGTCTTCTCATAGAGCCCAAACCAAACCGAAAGACTGAACTCACTGCCATGGAGCAATACGGACTCATCCCCAATCTGTAGGATGGCAGTTGAACTGGGATTTTTCTACCCCTGTGAGTTTCTGAGACTGTGACTGTTCACAGGAGTAGGTAGAAAGCCCCTCCCTTTCCCTGTGGAACTGTTGGCAGTTTTGAATGGCTGGCCTTGGGGATCCAGAGGACAGCCCAACACATACCCCCCACGCCCCCAGGACTCCTGGTCTGCACAATTAGAAAACCAGGAAGCAAACTCACTGCCATGGAGTGGATGCGAACTCGCAGAGACCCTACAGGACCTGAGAGAAGGGCTCCTGTGAGTTTCGGAGACTCTAGCCCTCTACAGGAGTTGACAGTCCAGTCTCTCATGAGCTTAAAGTTTCCATGAGAACCCACATGGGGAAGGAGAAAAACCAATATTGGAATGCATACTGAGTAGATAGGGCACAATCTGCCCTTACAACGTCTAGGCTTAAGCAACTGTGGTGGGTTTGATCCATGCTAGGAAAATAGCTTCTTTGATTTTTCAAATTTCCCTCTAGCTCTGTGACACAGCTCAAGCATAAGCAAAAAGAACACAGAACAGTCCACCACCCTGATGCCGACAACACATTGTGCTGTGTTTCTCTTTGTTTGACTGGTTTTTGCTGTACCTTTATCTTACTCACTGTGGTAATGACCCAATAGAAGTAGTTTCTATGTGAAACACTCTGAACACTAATGTAAAATAACTCATATGTAAATATTAATTGTGTCATCATGCCAGGACAGAGAGAGAGGGAGAGGGAAAGAGGGAGGGAAGGATGGAGGGAGAGAGGGAGAGAGGGAGAGAGAGGGAGAGGAGAGTTTCATAACTCTCCCATCCTCTACCCAGCCTTGTTGGTTATCTCTAGCTTGATTAAAGGGAATGATACTCATTTGTAAATGCCTTTGGCAAACTTACCCTGCTATTGTTTCTATTGTTTTGCAAATTACAGACATTGAGATGAAGGCTCTGTAATTTCCCAGCGTTCCCTTTATTCCTGCTTGGAAAACTGGTATTGCCCTGGCATGCTTCCACTTTGCTGTTATTTCATTTGAATGCAGCAAATGCTTTATTATGATTAACAAAGGCTTCTGTTCTGCTCCATCCCTCTTTGAATATCAGTCTGCTCTTGGAGATGAGTTGATTTTGAGCCCTGCTGTCTCCTTGAATCTCACTGCTTCGCGGATCTCAAAGATGTTCCAGACAACAGGCACCCGAGTATTCCTAAATGACATGCTTTCTGTGTGTCCTCCCTTTTGAATTTATTACATGTTTAGTAATTTTGCCATCATCTGGAACTTCTTTTCCCCTCCACTCAATTGTCTAATTCTAAATGTCTCCTTCACTCATTGCTTAAAAGCCTGAAAATGCATAAAATTTGGGGCTGGGTAATCTTGCTATTTTTAAGTTTCTTTCTCTTTTAATTTCTTGACAATAATTTTATTCTCCTGTGTATATCTCATGGCACTCTGTGATATTTCATCGTCAGCCTTCAAA
>PVJH01034318.1:0-20707 GCA_004026705.1 Nesogale talazaci | reverse complement strand
CTGCCATCAAGTACAAGCCCTATAAGGCGACCGTATAGGATAGGGTAGAAACGCCGGCATCAGTAACTGTGATTGAGAGCAGAAACCGGTCTTTTTCCTGTGGAGCAGCCAGTGGTTTCGAACAGCGGACCTTGAGATGAGCAGCCCAGTCCGTGGCCATCACGGCACCAGGGCGTGCTGGAGAAGCTCACGAGGTGGAAATCCCTGGGGAGAGACTTCCATGCAGGCTGGCTGATGTGTCTCAGGTCTGAGGAATGGCGTTGGGTTCAGCACTTGGCTGGCGTTCCATAGATCTGCCCGTTGCTGAGACCCAGGAGGGTGTTAGCCAGTGATGCCAGTCTGAACGCTACTCTGCATGCTGGGGAGCATGCGGTGGCCTGCCCCGGCCCCAAACCGAGGTCACAGCATCTTGACCCAGTTTGCCATTTCTTTGCCTGTGTGCACAAAAACACAATCTCTGCCCTTCAAAATGGCGATGGATGTGTTTGCCGGCAAAGGACGTGCCTGTGTTCTCTTTGCCAGGCCTGTTGCCTTTGAAGGGTGGACAGGAGTCCCTGCTTCGCCCTATAAAAGGAGGCTGCTGTCCCAGCCAGGCCCATCCCATGGCAACAGGGCTAAACTGGTAACAGGGAGTGCTGTTTAAAGGGCAGCTCCCCGCACAACAGCTGCCTCACGGCTGCTGCCACTTCAGGGGGCCAGGCCTGCACAGCACCTGCCCTGCTGGCTGTAACCGGATCGGAATGCAGGGCACCAGGGGCCTGCCGTGCTGGTGTATCTGGGGGGTGGGGGTGAGGACTGGGGCAGGACCCGTCCCCACTCGGCTGTGTCTGGGGTTGTGGGGGAGTTCACACGCAGCAGCATCCTGTGGGTCAGAGGTCGGCCAGATCTGTGGTGAGAGGACCCCTCCACCCGGAGCCTCAGTTTCCTCCCACGGAAGATCTCGGAGAAGGGGTCCAGGATTCCCTCCCACTCTTGCCCTGAAATTCTGGCACCCCCATCGCCCTTGGAGCTAGAAGGGTTTTGTTCTTATTCTAGCAGCGAGGTGAAATGTCACCATTTAGAGAGTCGGGTTTCCTGAGTTCCAGTCCCAGCTGGGAGCTGGGGGGGTGGGGGTGGGGGGGTGGGGAGGGGGGGAAGGGAAGGTCTCTCTCTGGTCCTCCATGCCCCTCATCTTTGGTGTGGAGAGAAGAGAACGAGGGGAACCACCTCCTGAGGTACTGGGGCTACTGGACACATAAGACAGAGAGAGGGCGGGGGTGATGGCTAGGCCCCTGCCTCCCCTGAGATGCCAGGGCTCCCTCAAACTGCTGTGAGGCCTCCCACACGGACCTCTCTCTGTCCAGGTGTCGACTGGGGAATTTCCTAAGCATCTGAGAGCCCACAGCTCCATGAACCTGATCTGGAGATTAGAGGCCCAGGGAAGGTGGCTGAGACATGCGCTGTGGGGAGTTTCCAGGTGTGATCCCACAGGTGTGACTGCTGCACTTTCCGACCAGAGGTGTCCAGGAGAGTGGAGTGGGCTCACAGTCCTCCCTCCCCCCTCCCCCCGCTCGCTAGACTTACTCTTCAGTCTTCTCAACTGGATGGTTTTGGGGGGCCGCGAGGCCTGGTTTGTTTTGGATTTCGTTAAAAGCAGGGTGTGCTGTGATGGAGTCCCTGCGTTGGAGTGAGGCCTTCTACACTGGCGAGGGACCCTCTCTGGGCCTCCAGTTTCCTCCTGTGACTTGGGAGTCGCCACCATCGTGAAGATTACATGAAATGCTCCATGTCCCCAGCTCATCTTATTTCCTGACACACATAAGCCCACTCTGGAAGAACCTGGAGAGAGGCCACGCAACCTCTCCCCCGGCGTTTGGTTGGGAGCATCCCCTCTACCAAGACTGGTTGCATAGAACAAACACGGTTATTTCAGACGTGGGCCCTGTGGCTATGGGATGACAGCTGCAGAATGGGATGGAAGGGACCGTGCAGAGAGGGCCTCTCTGATCTAAATATCTGGAAAGTCAGCCAAGCCAAAATAGCTTGTGCAAAGGCCCTGGGGGCACCAACCAGCCAGAGCAGTTGGGAGGTCCAGGATGTCTGGGGCCTGTGGAAGAGGCGGAAAGTGCTCGTAGGCAGGGATCTTCTCAGAAATGGATGGCCGGACTCCAGCCTCCGTTCAATAGGACACTTTTGTGGAAGCTTTATGCAGGGCAGTGACACGATCCGGTTTACTGTCTTTGAAGATCATTTTGGTTGCTGTAGGAGAGATCGACTTGGGGTGGGAGGGAGGCGTTGTCAGAGTGGGAGCCTACGTAGGTAGCTATTTTAAGAGTCAAAGGAGAGGCGATGTTAGCATATGCTTGTATGGCGACAACAGAGATGGGGAGAAGAGATGGGACAGGGAACGTGGTGGAGGGCTCGCGGTGGAGAGCGGGGTGGGAGGGGAATCCGGAGTTGCTGGGCAGCCAGGTGAAGTGCTCTGGTGTCATGGGCACGGCTGGAGAGAGGGAAGGGCTGGGGGGTCGGGGTGGGGGAGGGCTGGAAACGGCTCCCACCGGGACACCAGGCGAGATGCTGATCAGCTGCCCAGGTGAAGATGTCTGTGCTGAAGCCTAACCAAGACAACGCTTTTTCAGACCGAAGTTTCTGGAGTAGCCCTCAAGATCTCCTTCTCACCCTAGAGCCGTACAGGGCCCATATCCCTACCTGAGCCCTTGATGCACTCAGGCTGCAGAAACTGCCCCGCCCCCGCCCCCCAGTAGCCTCCCTTGTTAGGTGTGGGGTCCGACCACAGTGTACCCCGAAACACAGGTACGGAGCATGCCAGGTGCTGTACCACATGCCGTGCAGCTGGACTTGCTAGCCTCGCTCCTCTGACCGCAAGAGCACTGTGGGTAGAACACAGGGAGCCTTGAATGGTTTGAGCTCAACTATTAACCTGAAGGTTGGCAGTTCGAGCCCACCCCGCCAAGCGGCCACGGAAGAAAAGCCTGGTGTTGGTCTGCTTCCAGAGGCACCTCCGCCAAGGTCCTGCTTGCCAACCCGTGGGGGCGCCAGGGGTGGGATGGGCCTGTTGGCAACGGGTTGAGGTTTGGAAGGGTGTGTGGTCTTGTTTCGTTCGGTGCACTTGGCCAGAAGGTGTCACAAGGACCTCGGGCCACGGACTGCAGAGTCGCCCGTGGCGTTGCCTCCAGCGGCAATCGCAGGTATTTCATACTGCTGTTCATTTACCTCCCGTATTTTTCAGACCATAAGACACACTCAGTTTTTAGAGCAGGAAAGCAAGAAAAAAATATTCTGAATGAATTAGTACCAGTATACTAAAACATTTATTAAGATAAATAAAAATTACAGTCATATGTAACAGCGTAACCTCAACCGTGGGTTTCTGAACCATCATCACTTTCATTAACGAATCGGGAGGCATGTGCTGTGCCGATCATGTGACCTGACTGACATGGAGACTCCAGGAGGCGGGACTTTCCCTGAACACACAGCAATCCACAGCATGCAGATAGCCGCGGGCGGTAAGCGGGCGCATGGGATCATCAACAAATGTTCTGGGGGACCACACCTTCGGACCCTAAGGTGCACCCTCATTTCCTCCCACTTGGGGAGGAAGTGCGTCTTATGGTCTGACAAATATGGTTGTTGCTGCAGATATACGGAAATGCTGGAGCCCAGCTCTACGGTGGCATGTTGGCCACGGCGTGGACTAGTTTGCACTCTCCCTGCACCTCCACTCACCCTCTTCTCGTCCTGTGGTCCACATGTGCCGGTATCATGGGTTTTCTCCTCTTGCTCCCATCCTACAGGTTAGAAAAGCCACGGTTCAGAAAGGTTAGGTACCTTGGCCAGGCTCATCCCGCTGGCTGAGAGCTAAGATCTTCCTGACGCCAAAGTCTGTTCTTAGCAGTCCTGCCGCTGCCTCCACAGGCGCCCCATCAGCTGAGCCCACAGCTGGCTTCAAATCAGTCCATCGTAGGGAAACCCTCCCTGCTTTGTCTGGACCAAAACGCCTGCCAGCTTTTCCCCGGAGCCCACGCACACGCGTGCTGCTTGCTGCTGAACGGCTTCTAGTCTCGTTCAGTGATGGAAGTGAGAGGTCAAGTCTGAGGGATATGAGGGGGTGCTGCTTGGAGAAGATGAACCTCCCCGCTGCCCCTATGCCTGGAGTACCCCCAGCCCAGGAGCACCCCGTGGGAGGAGTGGTCAGAGACTGAAGCGCACAGCGGAGGCTGAGTGAGCACTGAAGAAACAGCCAGGGCTGGTGGGGGACTCGGCTGTGTTTGCTCAGCTCCAGCCCTTCCCCAGCAGCCCTGGGGTGTGGGGAGGGGAGGGTTGGAGCTAGGAAAGGGCAGGACCTAGGGAGGCAGGGTGGCAGGCAGCCGCCCCTGGTTCAGTCCTCACGGTCACTAAGTTAGCATCAGGATGTCTTCCACTTTTTATTTACCATCCCCAGGATTCCCGTCTTCTCCGCTGTAAAATGGACCGGGCGTGCGCCTGGTTTCCTGCCTTTGCTCGTTACTGAGTGGATCAGCTGTGTCTGAGCGTGCTTGGCGCAGCAGAAGAGAAGCCCTGGTCCTCGGTGGCCGCGTGTGCTGTTGTGTCGGCTCCAGCTCCTGGTGAGCCGAGTAGAACTCGGGCAGAGGAGAACTGCCCCGTGGGGCTCTCTTAGCGGCAGTCTTTACAGAGCCTTGTGAGTTAGGTGTTGAACCGCTAACTTCACATCAGAAGTTCTAAACTCCCTGCCCCTCTGTGGGAGAAAGAGGAGGCTTTTTCTTCCCGCAGCGTTCGTCTTGGAAACTCACTGTGAGGTGGGGTGGATTCCATGGCAGTGGGTTTTGCTTTATTTTATTTTCTCTGACGGAACCACTGGGTGGGTTGAAACCAGTAGCCTCTGGGTTCACAGCCCAGAGCACACTTGGTATCCTCCCAGACACCAGGCCTTCTGAATGATTACAATGTCCCAAGCATTACCAAGCTCAGTCAGGGACTGGGTACTAAAGGGGCAGCTGCCCAGGGCCCAACACAAAGGTGGAGGGCCACCTCTGTGCTGGCGGTCCAGCCTGAGCCCACTGTCTGCAGCGCTTCCTGGAGAGCAGTCGGGCTGAGGACGAGGGCCGTGGTTCTCAAACTACCTAACGCAGCGACCCTTTAGTACAGTTCTTCAAGTGGTGGTGACCCCGCTCCACCCCCCCAACCATAAAATTATTTCTGTTGCTACTTCATCACTGTCATTTTCCTACTGTTATAAATCGGGTGTCCCCTGTGAAAGGGTCGTTCAACCCCAAAGGGGTCGCTCGCGGCCCACAGGTTGAGAACTGTTGGACTAAGGGGACGGCCTCCACCCTTCATACTCCGACCCGTCCTTCCTGTAGGGCCCGGTTCCGCGTGATTCGATGTTCCATGAGGCTTGTTGGCCTCGGGGCCCAGATGGACTGTCTGCTGGAGTGAGATGTTCTTGAGTCATTTCCCAGGGACAGCACATCTGGGCTGGAGTCCAGGAGCTGAATTGACTGACCCGCTGCCTGCCTCTTTCTTCCCACCCCAAGCCCCAGTTTAGAGCTTCCCTGGGGGGGGGGGGGGGGGGGGGGGAGGCGACTTAATAAGCAAGGTAAGCGCTGGCTACTTGTGCTTACTTACTAATTTGTGGGGGAACAGTTTCAACTGTGATGGAAAACATGCAAACATATTCGCTACAGATTAGTAAGCCCAAATAGACTCATGCTTACCTTGATTGCTGGGGACTCTGCCCTTGTTTTATTATTTTATTTTTAAAATCATTTTCTTGGGGGGGGGGGCGGTTTCCGCACAACGCTTAGCATCATCCATCCATCCATCCATCCATTGTGTGTCAAGTACATTTGTACATGCGTTGTCCTAATCATTCTCAAAACATGAGTCAACACCAGCAGTGGGCTGAGCATACGTTGCTTACTGGTGAATCAAACATTGGCTTCCGCCTTCCTGGGCGTCGTGAAGCCCAGGACCAGGATAGAGAGCAAAGTAGCCATTTGCTTTGCAGGAGAGACCTCACTGTCGCTGCCCGGCCAGGGGCTCTGACGTGCGTCGACACCTTGAGAACACCGGCTCCTGGTTGAGAACCCGGAGAGATGCAGGTCGAGATTTGGGAGAGGGGTGGGGAGCACAGCATCATGGCAGGCTGCCCTGGGGAGGCGGCACACAGTGCGTCTGGATAATAATCAAATCCCTCACCGAGTAAAATGGAGAGTAAATATTCTATGGTTTCCCACTATCAACTCTGTTTTTTCTTCTGTGTATTCTTCTAGCAATGTTCTATGGACCTTCCACCCACCCATCATTGGGAGGGAGGGAGGGAGGGAAGCAGGATCGTGCAGCCTCAGCTTCCCCGTTGCACTGGCTAGCTTGTCTGGGGGATCTTTCCATACCTAGCACTTGGAGCGGGGTGGCCTGGGAGCATTGGTGGTCTTTTCTGGGGGCCGGGTGTCGACAGAACTCAGATGAGAAAACCCACGGCTTACGTGGGCAGCTGTGGCTTAGGGGGGCAGAGACAGTGTGAAGGAATAGTTAGCTGAGGCACCTCGCCTGTAGCTCCATCCGACCGACGTTGGCTCGGCTCCCAGTTTAGTACTCCCTAGCTATGAGCTTCGCTGTCCTCCTGTCTGGACTGGAGGTAGCCGTACCCTGCTTTGGGACCATAGGAGGAGGCCTGGTGACGTAGTGGTAACTCTTTGGGTTGCTATCTGCAAAGTCGCCGGTTCAAAACCACCAGGTGCTTTATGAGAGGCTTTCTACTCCCATAAAGTGTTTTGGTCTTGGAGACCCACAGGAGTAATTCGACCTTGCCCTACAGGGTCCCTGTGAGTCAGCAGGGACGGGACGGCACTGAGAGAGTGGGGGTTGTCCAGGTCAACAGGAGCGGCCAGCCTGCCGCATCAAAGTGGCTGTGTGACCGGGCCCTGTGCGTGACAGGTTGGGCCAGGTGCATGTTGGGTGTTTCAGAAGGAAGGAGGGGCCCCTGATCGATCCGAGGCCCAAAATAGCCTGGAAGTGCAAGAACAACAATAAATAAATGGAATCCGGATGCTTTTAAATCTTGGCAGGTCCTGATCTTGGCTCAGCTGGTCCAGACAGTTTCATCAGCGTTTACCGCCGCGGCCGGCCACGCACGCACGCTCCTCCCCCCCACCCCCACCCCATGGCTGGGGACCAATGTTGCTTTCAAGAAACTCAGCTCAAGAAATGTTTGGATCGCTGGCGTCAGCCCTGGGCATCGAGGGTGTGTCAGCCTGGGACCAGGCAGCTTGGGCGGTCGCCCCGGGTGTGGAGGGAGGGAGGGAGAGGCGGGCACCGTGGCCTGTAGACTGTTGAGGTGGTCACCTGGGGTAGGGGTCCTTCCTTCACTCCCCGTGAGCTGCCACGGGAGACACAGCGAGCATGAATGAAATGCTCGCGCAAATAAGTGTTTAATTACAAGCTCAGTAAGCATCAGAAGGTGCAAGACCTCCTGCGGGCTGTGGCAGGAAGCCACGGGGGCTCGCGTGGCCTGCCGGGCCCACTCGAGGGGATTGAGGAAGCAGCGGGACCCGGCAGGGAGCGTGACTATGGGTGGAAGGTGTTCCCGGCAGAGAGAACAGCCCATGCAGAGGTCCCCGGGGCCGAGGCTGGAAGGAAGCCTGCAGGTTGAGAGGCAGGGGCAGGGCGACTTGACAAGCCAAGGGTGAAATGTCGGTCTTTATCCAGGAGTCTTGGGGGTCAGGCAGAGGGGGGTCTGTTTCGTGCCTTGAGGAGGTGGCTCTGGGTGTCTATGTCCGGCAGATGGAAGAGGGCAGGGCCAGGTTAGAGGTCATGGTGCCGGTCCTCGGTGAGGTGGACCGGGGCGAGGCTAGCCCAGGGAGGGGAGGGGAAAGGAAGCTGCCGACAGCCCAGTTGTTGCAGGAGAGGGCTTTCCTGTGGTTCAGGGCTCCTACAGAGAGTTCGCTTTCCCACCTAGATGTACCTCATCCAAGTCCCAGGGGGAGAGGGCGGTGTCTCAGGGATGCGTGCCATCGATTCTGATGCCATATATCCTGGGGGGCTGGGGAGGGGGGAACTGAACCACATCGAGTGTGCCCTCCTTGTGCCCCAGACACCCTACAAAGCTCTCCTCGGTGATGGGTCAGGAAGACCCTGAAGGGCTGGCTGAGCCATGAGTGTCTCCACTGTCCTCCCCACCCAGACTCCCTGCTCTTCAGCCCACTCTGATCAGCGTGGCCACCAAGGCCAGACCACCACTGTCCTTGTGGGAATCGCAGGCTGACTTCTCTTTATTACTTTGAGTGACATATCATACAAGTCAATAGTCCAGTCATAGACTTTTTTAAAGTCGTACAATCATCACTACAGTCAATTTCAGGGCTGTTTCTTCTTTCTTGCACTCATCGCTGTGAGCTCCCCATTCCCCCATCCTCCTCTGCCACACCACCACCCCCCCAAGAAACCATGAATCCAGTTACTGTCTCTAGATTTACATATCCTGGATTTCTTTCTCCCCCCTCCCCAAAGCCATTTTATTAGCATCAAACCCGGACACCATACCATCTCCTAGTTCAACCACATTAATCCGTGTTGTACAACACTACCACGATCCGTCCCAAACCATTTCCTTCCTTCTCGAACTCCTTGGTATCAGCTCCTCCCGCATGTGCCTGCCCCAGCAGAACTCTACAGAACCTTATTCTAATTGTTGCCTCTACAGATTCACCTATCCTGGGTTTCATGGACTGAAAAACATAGAAAAACACCATAGAGTCAAGAAGGCTGCCAACAGGGACACAAGACAACAGAGACAAGTCCCAAAATACATATGTATAAAAAAATATAAAAAGCACAAACCAAACCCAGAACGTATTAAAATCTAGATCAAGCACGAAGTGAATCAGAAGGGAGAGACGTGACAAGGTTTTAAACATTTGAGTCAGATGTATCACTTTAATCTGCTAGAGCCGCGTCGCCCATACTCCCTGGGGACAGCCAGGTTATTCCTATCCCTCCGTGACGGGTGGAGGAAACCACCGGAGGCTTCTCCCCTGCGTAAACACTGAAAATGTACTTTGGGATTCCGTTGTCATCACCGGCATCTCACAGTTTTAAATTCTGACACAATGTCCCCCTCGGATTTGGATTATATAAATTGCCATGCTGGCATCACGGCTATTGGGGTGCTTGTTCTAGTGGGGCCCCGTGGACCTCTCACTGAGATGGCAGCTTGTTTGGAAACAAGCCTGGAAGGGCCCCAGGCACTCTTCTGTCTGATCGCCGGGTACCTCCTCAGTGCTTTGCCGTAGCACCCAGGTCTTCTGTGTTTCCTCCCCGAGGGCGAGTGCCCAGTGTCGTAAGAACACCTCGTGTCCGACGTGGAGCTAGGATTCAGCGCGACCCCCAGATCCACTCCTGAGTCTGTTTTTTGTCTTCCTCTGACTGTCCTTAGAAACATCCTGGTGAATTCACGGTAGAGAACCTTATCGATCATTTCCCTGGAGCACAAGGACCTTTTGCTGAGTGTCATTGATTAGCCGAGGGTTCTAATTTTAAAGCACTGTGCAGAGAGGGAGACTGGACAGGTGGAGACAACGGCAAAAACCTGGACGATTCACAGAAAAAACCCCGACGAGACCGGACGCTGTTTACACAAACAATGGGAGTTAGTGGTCAGAGATGAGGGCTCGGCAGTTTCTGGGGAAGACCTCACCTTTTTCTCTTGTATTCCACACCCTTTTAAAAATCATTATTTCCCCTCCCGAAAACCTCCGCTTTCTCCTGAGGAGCAGCTGATGGATTTGAACTGCTGACCTTGTAGTGAGTCCAGTGAGCCGCCCACTGAGCCACTGGGGCTCCTCCCTCCCAGTGTCCCGAGAAAGGTTAAATCCATTGGCCAGAATCACTCAGCTCAGCCCTCGACTGTCCCGTTTCTCTGGGTGACAGCCCCCTGGTTCAGGGTCTTCATGGCCTGGCCTGCAGCTCCGGTAGGCTCTCAGCCTGCTGGCTGCCCTGGCCACCAAGAGCCCCAACAGGAGAGGCATGGCCGTATTCTGCCTGAGGTGGCACCTGTGTGGTCCAGGCCCTGGCAGCACAGCCTCTGGTTGCCTCCTGTGCTTTAGGGATGCGGTGAGAAGGCCGTCTCTGCGCTGCGCATGCCACCTGCCTCCGGGGATTCTGTGGCTTGTTTTTAGTTTGCATCTGTGCTTCCTCTGCGCTCCCCCTCCTGCTGCACCCAGCCCACAAGGTCGTCGCCTCAACTCCCAGATGTGCAGGCAGGATCTGGAGGAAGGGGAAGAGAGGCCTTCTTCCTCCTGGCTCTTCAGGAAGGGAAGGATCGGGTGATTCGGCAGCTGCCACCCAGGCCTGGTGGCATGCTCAAGCTGGTACAGGGCTCCCCCACTGTCCTGGGAGGTGTGCACCTCATCATGTCTGCTCTCCAGAGACTGGGAGGGGTGAGAAGTTCCATGTTGGACCCGAGGTCACATGTTGATCTTCAATGTCTTGGCTCCTAAATTTACCTGTGCACAGAAACCACTGGGCTGGGGGTGGGGGTGGAGGGGAGGGGTGGCGGGTAGCAGAGGCGGGGAGACTCTGGTTCCAGAGGTCTGGGGTTCCCATGGAAAGTCGGGATGGAGACTCGTGCTGGCCTTGGGGCCCACCCAGTAGCTGGCAGGAGCTGGCAGTTCACCTGCAAAGCCCCTAGACACTTGCACAGGCACGCACCTCCCTGAAAGCCTGTCTCCACACCCTCTTTCCCCTGGTAAGCATTGCTGAAGGACACTTGAGGCTTTCCCTGCCATTGTCCCAGGACCCCTGATCACTGATGGTGGTGTCCAGCCATGACCAGTGCTGGGATTTGGGGAAATTTAGGCTCAGAGAAGTATAAGGACATGTCCAAGTTCCCATGACAGTAACCAGGAACACGCAGAGTCCTGACCTCACATCCATGGGGTTGAGCTATGGGGTCCTTCCCCTCTCTCAGGACCATGAGGGCCATCCGTCCCAGCCACCCTAGCTGTTCTTTGGAGGGAGAAGAGAGAAGCACTTTGCAGGGTGTCGGGGTACAGAGGAGCTCAAAGACAGGGACCGGGGGGCACTCAAGTCCCAAGAGCTTGGTTCTGCCAAGGAGGGTTCACCTGGGGCCTGGGCCTAGTCCTGCTTTAATTTGCCATGTGACCTTGGGACAGGCACTTCCTCTCTCCATCTGAAAGACTTGTCATAAGCGAAGAACAGCTCTTAAGCTGGGAGGGAGCCCATCCTCTCGTGTGAGTGTGCTGCTGTGGACAGGGAAGGGGGTCCCTCAAAGGCCCCATGCTGCGGACAAGGGCTCCCTCTCTGGCCTGCTTTCCACCAGACCCAGGTGATGCTCAACCAGAGGGCTCCCGCCCAGAGTCCAGGCCCAGGCTAGACCACCCATGCACCAGACAGACAGATAGACAGGAGAGTCTGCGGTGCTGCTGCCCTCTGGGAGCATCCCTGCCCTTGGAAAAATGGCAAGGGGGACAAATGACCTGATGGTGGGTCACTTGTGAAGGCGGGGCCGACCCGTGAGGTGAGGAGTCCAGGACACATGCCTGGTCACATGACTGGATAGGCAGGGCCTGCTGGGGCCAAAGACTCTATTTCCCACAGAGTTTATCTGGAAGTCTGGGCGTCTGGGTTTCTCATCATCTAATCCACTGGGGAAGGCAAGGCGGGAGTGAGTTTCCATGTGGGAATCAAGGCCAGGAAGGAACACACACACGTATACACACACACACACACACACACACACACACACACACACACACACACCGTCCCAACCCCAAGTAGAAGGGCAGGAGCGTGCAGGAGCCAGGGTCGCTGCTGGTGGGCGTGGGAAGAGTGGGGGGAGAGAAGGGCCACCTCCCACACCGAGTCCCTCCAGCACCGACACCGTGCAGGCCCTGTGCAGGGGCCACCAGCACGTCCCGGCCCTGCTGCATACATTCTGGCGGGTTCTGTGGATCAGACATGAGAGTAGTCGCGACCAGGCAGGGGTGGGATGTGCTGGGAGCATCCCAGGTGGAGAGCCCGAGCCAAGAGGGTTTTGTTCGGGGAAGAAAGAAGTTCCTTGTGCCGGCGGTGTGGGCACGGGGCGGGGGCCAGGAGGAGGATGCTTGGCTGCCTGGCTGGGGAAGACTGGGGTTCATGGTGAGGGCAGGGAGAAGGGAGGACGGCTCTGAGGCAGGGCACTCAGGCTCTCCCCGGCCGGTGCCGCCAGCTCATTGGCGATGCCGGTGCTCCCTTTCTCTCCCAGACACCTGCATTTCTCCTGGAATGGAAAGCAGTGATTTGTTTACTGGACTCCCAGAGCCGGAAAGACTCGAACCAGCACCAGCAGCGAGTTCAGAACTTTAAGCGGGCAGTCAGGAAAAGACTATCTCCCTAGGACAGCGGCTCTCTGCCTTCCTCAGGCTGCCACCCTCGTGTGGTGACCCCCAACCCCAACATGATTGTCGCTGCTACTTCACCACTGCCATCTTGCCAGTGCTTTGAAGATGCATCACAAACCAATATGGCATTATGGCTGAGCCCTGGTGGCGCAGTGGTTGTGTGCGGGACTCCGGCCCACAGGGTTGAGGGTTCAAATCCAGCAGCAGCTCTCCAGGAGCAAGGCTGGGCTTCCCACTCCCACCAGGGCAGTGGTGCAGAAACCAAACAACAACAGCAACAACAAAACAATATGTCATTATATTTTGTGAAATATTTATTTCTCATGACAAGTGAAATTTTGTCTTGTGGCATGGGTAACAGTCTTCACTGCAGGTACTCGTCTGTGGGCTTATGTGCATGTGGGCGAACCTGCCGGAGATGGACAGAGGAGCGGTGTCTCGGTTCCTACGGCCATGGGAAAGATGTGTTTTCCAATGGTCTTAGGCGACCCCCATAGGGGGTTTGGAGGTGTGGTAGAAAAGAGGTTCAGTCTTCACTCAGCGTCGTTCAGATCCCTGCGCAGCGAAGTCCTGTTTCCTCTCTGAGCTTCAGGCTCTTACACTGACAACAGGGGCTGCCACCGGTTTGGAGAGGGGCTTCTTGCTCTAGACCCGCGGTTCTCAACCTGGGAGTCGTGACCCCCTTTGGGGGTCCAACAGTCCTTTCACAAGGGTCACCTGGTTTGTAGCGGTAGCAGAATGACGGCGATGAAGTAGCAACGAAAATAATGTCAAGTTTGGGGGCTCACCATCCCAGGAGGGGGCCCGAGGAAGGGTGAGAACCTGCCCGAGACTGCTCGGCGGCCACGCATGGAGTCAGCCCTGCTGTTGCCTTTGGAGCGGCATGCCCGAGTGATGGAGTGATGACGTCTGCTTGTGCGCATGACCAGAGGGGTTCCAGTGGCCAAGACCAGGGTTTCAGGCAGTAGGAAAGCTGTAGGTAGAAATGCAGCCTCCTCTCTTTCTGAACTTTGCCAGGCGCCCACGGATGGATTGACGGAATTAGGCACGTGATGGGTTGTCGCTGTGTGGGTTTCGGCTAATAAAAAGGGACAGTCTAATGAGCTCACACGGAATCCCTCCCGCTTCAAAGCGCTGGGCCCTGGCGGGGACCGTGGGGGGCAGGAATCGGGAGGGGGCTTCCCCAGGGAGGCCAGGGCGAGAACCACGGGAGCAGATGGGCTGCACGGCCTCGCCCGGCTCCCACCCGCGGGGCAGCAGGCCGGTGGAGCAGCGCTGAGTCATCTCCCGGTGGCCACGGCGGCCTGCTCAGGGGCTGCCTGGCAAGCTGGGGCTGCTGGGGCGCTGTGTTGGTGGGGCGCCGACCTTGGCCTCCGCCCACCAGCCACAGGGAGAGGGGACCCTGAGCTACCCACTGACTTTTCCTGCTCTGACCCCCCTCTCCCCCCAGGCTGCCCACCCTGGAAGGACTGTGGTGCACCTGCCCCCTGGCATAGCAGCAGGGCTGCCATCTCGCTGGCACCGCGGTGACCTGTGGAGCATGACATTTCCTGAAGTGCCAGGAAGGGGCTGCCTGACCTTCTCTCTCCTGCCAGGACCCTCTTTCTGCTCCCAGGTTATTTTTAACCGTGTAAATGGCAGAAGGTCTGCTGGGCCCAGCCCCCTCAACCCTGCACAAGCCAGAGAGGAGGCAGATAGTCTGAACCAAAAAGCCTGGGCATCCTCGGGCACAGGAGAGTTCCTCTGGGTGGCATGTGCCAGGCGTTTTAACCCCCCTGCCTGTTAGGGTGGCGACTGACACCAATGTTCCTCACCCCTCAGCCTGTTCGGGCTCTGAGAGCACCTCTCAATGTGAGGAGGGTGCTCTCTGCCCACTCACATGGACTCAACTGGCCTGGCAGGGGCCCTCAAAGCTCCCTGGGGTTGGGAAAGGGAGCTGAGGGCAGGTTGGGCAGGTGGGTGGGATGTGAGAGGGAGTCCTCGGGTTCTGCTCTGTCCTCCATTTTCTTTTAAAAAAGCAAAAACTATTCATCTATACACCCTCTTCTCTGTCAATACAACAGTTGTTTTACAATTCGCTTCAAAATGGGTCCCTTTCCCACTACCGTTGAGAGACAGACCATGATCGTTCCCACACGTGCACAACAATCACCCAGCCGGTCCTGCTGGCCAGGGCTGCACAGCAAGAAGGTGACCAGCCCATGGTGAAGATGTGGCCCAGGGTGGGATGGCTCCCATTCCCGGCCCCTCATGGACAGGGTTCACCTGGACTTGCCTGGTCCCTGAACTGAGAGGTGCACCCCAGGGTGGCTGTAAACTCTCCCAGGGACCAGGACGAATCCTCTTTGAAGGCTGGGCCTTGTTTTCCCTTGTAAATCAATCAATGCAAAAGTCTACGTTGGATTAAATTTCAAGAGTTTAAATAAAGGCAGACCCCTTGGGGGTAGGGCCCAAGGGGAAAGGGGAATATCGGGACTACTGGTCTTTAATTTTGATGTTTCCTTCATCATGGAGTTTTGCCTTACTTTGTACATGTACTTTAAATACTGCATCCAAGTGTGGTTTATCTTGATTACTGAGGTCTTTAGGACCTGAATAGAGTATCTCTGTATTCAGGATACCTTTCCCCTTCCTGTTAGCCAGGGCCCTGACTCCACCGACCAACACTTGTGCATAGTGGGATGGACTCCCCCCACCCCACTCTGGGGAGGTCCTCATGAACCAAGACCACCGCACACTCCTCTGAGTGTCAAGCGAACCTCAGAGCATGGCTTTTGACCCCCGCCGTCTGTTTGCACCTGCCCTCAGCGAGGGGGAAGGTGGCTCTCGGTAGAGTTGAGTGGATGCAGCTGAGGCGAGAGTTGATGTCAGGGGACTTTCACCCTCAGAGATCTTCTTGCCCGGCCTGGAACCATGCAAGCAAATGAGCTCTGGACAGCGTTGCCCCCTCGCCAGCTGGCCTGGCCTGTGCGGCTGTGCAAAGACCCACCCACCACGTCCTCTGGCTTTGGACGCCGCCCCTGGTGGACAGTGGGCAGGCACCCCGCCTTTCTTGGCCTCATCTTATGCTCCAGGAGCATCTTAGGCAGCTACTGTTATGGGGAGCACACATGACGGCCGGCCGCCCCGGCTGGTCCCACTCAGTGGCGACAGTCTTGGAGTCCTGCAACCATTCCCATTCTCCCTTTCCGAGTTTAGGTGCCAGGTGTCATGTTCGTCTGGGGCCGGGGTGGGGGTGGGGGGGCTGGCAGCGGCGCTGTTGGTGTCACTGTGACTGTGTCAGGTGTCCCGGCCACACTCACACAAACGCCACAGGGGGCTGACTTTTCTCATAGCTCAGGAGGCTGGGCATCAGGGTGTAGGTGCATGCTCCAGGGTAAGGCTCTCTCTCTCTCTCTCTCTCTCTCTCTCTCTCTCTCTCTCTCTCTCTCTCTCTCTCTCGGCTCTGGAGGGCCGTCCTTGTCTCTGAGCATCTGCTCCCAGCTGATCTCCACGTGGCCCGGCCTCCCTCGTCCTCTATCTCTGCTCCACTCACTCCTTAGCGCCTTCTTATGTCTCAGAAGGCGTCGACCGACTCCAGGCTCACCAGCACTACTCCGGCCTCCTTCAGACAGCAAACAACCTGTTCCCACACGAGATTAGAACCACAAAGGCCGACCTCAGCCTTTGCCACGCAGGATATTTGGGGGGTGGGGCGAGCAGTCACACAACTCCCTCTGTGGCCAGAACCCTGCAGGACCCCATGCAGTGGCCCTGCCCTCACAGGAGCAGGCCCGGCATCTTGCTCCGAGGGGCTGCCGGTCCCTTCCAACCACAGAAGGGTGGTTTCCCAGGCCCCTCTTGGCAGCAAAAGGCAAGTAGACCAATTTTAAAATAGGGGAAGCCCTCACTGAGGGATGAGAGAGAGGCGGGGAGAGAGGTGGACCCGTGGCCAGGGAAGACCTGTCTGAGCAGGGACATCTGATCCGAGGTGAAGCTGATAAGAGGGACACCGCCCTACTGAGACGAGCAGTGAGGGGCCCTAGGGTGGAAACCCGAGTCTCAGAGCTCCTCTGGGAGAAAGGCTGCTCTCTGGAGAGGTTGTGGCGGCGGCGGGGCCATGAGTCGTCAGGTCTTCCCGCATGCGTCAGAAGCACGTATGCCAACACACACCGTTACCTGCACAGCGCTTGGCAACCTGCAAGGGGCTTTTTCCATGACTTTCCTTGGCATTCAAGAGGCCCCTGAATTCAAGTGCATTGAATCAACATACGATGGGTGTATTGGCTGGCCCCTGAAATCTCCGTGCTCCTATGTCTTTGTAGCTTACAATCAGAAGCAGACAAACTTTCTGAATCTCAGGTCGCCGTGTACCTGCTGACACCAACTCCTGATGGCTGTCGGGGTCTCTGCGCCTGCCCGTGGAGTTCGGCCCACCCACCACGGCGATTGGGGGCTTCCCAAGCCCCGTGGACTGGGAATGGAACCGGAGATGGCTAAGGGGGATAATATCTCCCCAGGGGAGGCTCTAACCATGACTGGTTGGTGTGGGGTCACAGCTGTTGAGGAAGTGGCCTGTCCTTTTGGAAAGCTTTGGATGGAGGAGATGGAGAGCCCAGCCTGTATCCCAACCCAGCCTGGACACTGGCCTCGGGGTCAAGGACTCTGTTCCCTGTCTGCGAGCCGCAGTTTCCTCATCTGTAGAACACAGGACTAGTCTCCCCAAGTATTCACCAAGAGGCAGCCAGCACTGCACCTCTGCTCACCTGCCCACGGTGAGGGCCGCGCAGGCTGGCATCCCAGCCCGGTGTTTGTTGTGGATGCTGCCATGGAATCGACCCCTGGGACCCCGTGCCCAATAGGCCCCGGGTGTCAGCGGTGGATCGCCAGGCTCTCCGTTCTTGGCCTCTACTCGGGGGCTCTGCGGAGGCCTCTCCAGCACCACGGCAACATGCAGGCCTCCACCAAGAGCCAGGTGGAAGCTGGGCAGGGTCCCCTGCCTGGGAGTCCAGCCCAGGTGTCCGGCCCGGAAGGTGGGAATTCCCCTGATAACTTCCTGCTGCAGCCCTGCTGGGGGCGGGCCGTGGGGAGGAGCGAGTGTTCCCTGAGCCACGTCAAGGCGCCCCACCGTCCAGCGGGAACAGGGCGGGTGTTTTCTCTCAGGTGAGGCATGCAGGTTCCTTCGGGTCAGCGTTTGGCTGGAGGACCCTGTGGCTGAAACCCCACGTCACTTCCTTTGCCCCCGCACGGAGCACATGCGACGTGCCCGCACCCCCAGTCTCTGGTGTGAGCGCTCATTCCACTGCATGGAGAAGGTAGGGTGCACCCTTCTTGGGACTTGTACAGGTCTCTACCTCTCACCCTTGTCTCACCCACACGGCATTTGACAGTCGGGGGGTTTGTGTGTTTCGTTTGGACGTTGTTTTGGTTTTTAACAACTCCGTTTTATCGCAGATGCCCACAGCATGCCAGGTGGTTTTCTTCCACGTCTCTTCTTTCGTCCCCACGTTGACTGACTGATGGGCCATTGACTGACTTAACATCTGCCATCATCCTCGGGACAGACGGGTGTGGGGAAGACACGGCACGGACTGTGTGTCCACACTTCAGCGGGAGGGGAGAGGCGCCTGTGGCTGACCCACGGGGCAGCAGGCCAGCTGGGGCGCCTTGGCGCCGGCCATTGGGTCAGGAGGAGATGGGGAGTTCTAGTCGACTGGCTGGCGGGTGTAGGAAGCTTCTGATGTGCCCACATCCTGAGAGGCCTGGTGAGACTGACCTGGGTGTCTGCTGCCCAGGCGTGGGGCAGCCCCCTGGGCCTGAAGGAAGTGACCTGTAGGGGTTTCTTATATTCGTGGCCTCTCAAGGGCAGTAAATCAAAAATCCATAACTCACTGCCCTTGAGTGGATGCCGCTTCATACCTTTTACACCACCAGGGACCCTGAGAGGGACAGAAACCCCTGCCCCCCAAACAAATAAACCCCAGGACCAAGGGACTTCTCATAGCACCATGATCCCTGCTGCCCACTGTACAGAGCCTTCTTCCCAAGGTCACCGGAAATGGCCTCCTTCCTGGTTGGCTGGACACATCCAGCCTTAGAGGCCGGACGGACCCTACTTTTCTGTGTCTGGACTGGAGAAGGCACTCTTTGCCAGGCCAGGTGGCCGTCTGTTCGATCCCCTGACACCAAACCTGAGCAGGCGGCTGTGCGGCCCGGCTGGTGACCAAGCGTGGAGATCAGGACGTCCCGAGGTCGTGTGCACGGGCCTGGGAGCAGGGGCTGTCACGTACACCTGGCGTGTTGGAGGGAAGGGCCTTTCCAGGGGGCTGCTTTTTCTTTGTCTCTCGGGTGTTCAGTGGGTCTCCCTCGAGTCTCAGAGCCCCTCCGCTGTGTCCACTTACCGATTGATCCTTTCTTTTTTAAGTTGTGGTTAAAAATGCATTCCCAAAGCACTCGGACATGTTTTGCACAAGCAGGTGTGGGACATGAAGTACCGTCGTCACGACCTTCCCATGCCCAACGTCCGTCATCCATCCAGCAGCTCCGTCTGCGTCCCTTCCGTGGGCATGCTCCTGCCCTCCTGCCCCCCACCGATGGTAGCCACCCCCCTGTGAACACTCAGTGGTTGTCCTGGTGGTGCGTGCGTAAGCCGTGGACAGCGAACTGCAAGACCAACCACACACATGCACCAGCGGCTTGTCCGGAGGAAGATGGGGCTGCCATTCCTGTAAAGCTTCCCAGGCTCGGAACCCCTGTGTAGTGTTGCCGGCGTCGGAATCAGCCGGCTGGTGATGGGTCTGGATATTTTTATTTCCACTTGGCACATTCTCCACAGAGCCAGGTAACACTCCCGTGTCGGTCTGCCCAGCATTTTGTGTGTCCTCCTGCTAGGGCTGACACTCGCCTGTGTCCACCGGTGCTCCCCTCTCATTCTTCCAACTGTTATGGCTGTGTTCCTGGCCCCCGTCGTCATCACACTCCCGATGAGGTTGTGCGGTGTTTCTGTGGGGACGGAGATCCGTGGTTCCGTCTGTGCTTCTAGAAGCCTCCTGAGGAGCTTTGTCCCAAATTGGGGGAGAGCGGGAAGATCCGGTTTTCGTGTTCATGGAAGGGAGGTGAATCCGTCGTGGCTTTTCCATGGAGAGAAACTCCAAAGGACTAGGACTTGCTCACAGACAGAGACCAGTCCGAAGAGACCGGTTTCAGGCACAGCTGGATCTTCGTGTGTCAATCATGCCATCAGGACTCCGTTTCTGCATCGCCTAGCTAAGCCGGCTCCACTGGCCGACAGTTCTCTCCAGGTGCAGCTTGGGAGGGACCAGACTCTCCTGAGTTACCTGGAACCACGAGCCCCTGAGTTACCTGAGCCCCCTCATCCAGCAGCCACACCCCACCTTGAACCGACTGTTGCCCCCTTTCAAAAACGCTTTTGGAAAAGTAGGGTTTTCCCCTGAACCTTTTGGCATTCTGATGCCCACTTCCCCACTGGGGTTTAGAGGATTCCAGGATGGCACAGCCAAGGAAGCAAAGGCCCACGAATCGCAAGGCCGCCAGGTCAAACCCACCAGCTGGTCTGTGGAGGAGGAGAGAGGAGAGAGGTTCTCTGCGCCTCTCTTCCAGGAACCCTGTATGTGGGGAAGGCTCTGTCAGATGGGGCTCTGGGGCTGGGGGAGGGTTTAATGAGCAGCCTGTATCTCATTTTTAAAATGTGCTGCCATCTGGTGAGTGCGTGTAAAGCTGCGTGGACATGAAGAAAGAAAAAACAAACAAACCTCATTCCATCAACCAGAGACCTCTTGGGACAGATGTGTCCCACTAATTGTATTCCTATTGCAAGTGCCTTCTGTTCCTCTAAATGCATGGTTGCAACAACCACAAAAAATTGCAAAGCAGAAAGTAGTTCAGTCTTGAAAGGGTTTGTGTGGTGCACAGTGCTTCCCTCTGGAGATCTCAGGGGCCACCTGACTGTAGGAGAGCCCCCCCACCCCCTTGCCAAGGAAGGGGATGAGTGAAGCAAACCAGATAACAGGCAGAGTGAGAAAAGAACACAAGCCTGTACGACAAACCTGCTTCGTGGGGCTTCCTGTGTCCTGACATCACTTCCTACCTGGAAGGCGTTGCGGAGGGCCGGGATCTCAGTCTACGCCAGGGCTTCTCACTGCCTCGGTTGAGCAGGCCTGGAACCCCCATGAAGTAGGGCAGAGACCGGTTCGTGGCGTCTTCCTGGTTGGAGAGGCGGGTTAGGGTAATTAGTGTGCAGGGCCTGCCCCCACCCTCAGCAAGTCTCAGGGCAGGGCAGCATTGCTGGCAGCAATTTAAAAGGGAGC
>PVJH01034317.1:0-20728 GCA_004026705.1 Nesogale talazaci | reverse complement strand
GGAATGCCAATTCTTCTCAAGGTTGCCATAGTTTGTTATGATCCACAGAGTCGAAGGCCTTGGCAGAGTCCATTGAACACAAGTAAACCTTATAAACACAAGAAAATCTGATGAGCGTCGAGAGGATGCTAACATTTACTGAGCAGTCAGGACAAGCCCTCTTTGGTTGCCTTTCCCCTTTTCATATCTAGCCAGCTGCTCTGGTGATGTGTTGTCCCCCTTCCTGCAGATGAGGAAACGGAGAAATAATAGCTGAGGTGCGTGGCCCAAGATCCCACGATGGGGAACCTAGGACTTGAACCCAGAATTGGTTCGATTTTCTAAATTTCAAAGCCACATGCATCCCACTGTCCCAGAGACTCCTCAGGCATCTCAGAGAAGAGGTTAGACTCGGTCCCAGAAAGCTGCCTCTTATGGAGAGGCCTCAGGCTGGCCCAGCCCAGGGACTCTGCCCATCTCTAGGAAGTGTTCAAGGCTGTTTCAAGTAATGAAGTGACCTGATGGCCTTTGTCCAGCCGGGGAGGCCATTCTCAATCTGTCCCATGGAGACAAGGGGGCAGGCACTGAGATTGCCGGTTAGGTCCCTGCCCTTGGGCACTCGCAGGAGACACTGGGTGGAGGCAGATCGAAAAGAAACAGGACAGCCCAGTGTGGAGATGGTGATAGTTGAGGGACAGAGCCAAGGCAGGGGAGCTTCTAGGAGGAGTTGGCTTGGAAACAGACCCAAAGGGGAGAGGAGGCACTGGCAGTGACATGTGTGAGGAGGAGGAGGAAGAGGCCGGATAGGACAGGAGGGTTACACTGTGAGCAAGGTGGGGGTGGGGGCGCAGCTGGCCCACCTGTCTGAAGGCATCTCTTGCTGTGCACACCCAGTGACCACTACCCCTGCCAGAAGAATCCTGGAGCTGAGACGCGTGTCTGGAGGACTGAACGGGAGCACGTGGGAGCTGTCTGGACCACCAGCAATCTAACTCTAGGGCAGTGGTTCTAACCTGGGGGTCGAATGACCCTTTCACAGGGACCACCCGATTCACAACAGCAGCAACATGACAGTGATGAAGTGGCAACGGAGATCAGGTTATGGTTGGGGGTCACCACCACCTGAGGAGCTGCCTGAAAGGGTCGCGGCGTTAGGAAGGTTGAGAACCGCTGTTCTAGTGTCAGTCCAGAGCCCAGCATGGCATCATACTTGGGACCCACTTGCTAAAGAGAAGGGATCTGGCACGCGTCTATCCAATGGGGAAACTGAGGCTGAACCAGGACAAAGGGCCTGCCCAGCATCGCGTGGAAGACCATCGGTCAAGATGGGACCAGAGATCGTCAGAGCAGGGCTGCCTCTCAGTCACATGGCTCCCCGCATCCAGTTCCATGGAGCCCAAGCCTGGCTTGGCTGATCATGGAGCTCAGGAGGGCCCAGCGTGGGCAGCCCAGCTCTCTCCTCCTCCTGTCCCATCGAACCATGATTAATTAAAGACCTACTATGCGCCAGATGCTTCTAATGCTGCAGCGATGCCGTGAAGAACTCTGATGAGGTGTCTGACTTCATGGAGCCTGAATTCGAGTGGGGAACAGCGGACGATAAACAAGATAAATAATGAAAGCAGGTGGGATGTCAGGTCATGGCAAATGCCACTGAGAAACGTCAAGAAGAGCAAGAGGGGAGGGGGAGAGACAAGAGGGATGGGGGGTGGCCTTGCAGACAGGCATGGGGGGGCAGGGAAAGGTGTGTCCTCGCTGGCCTTTGAGCAAGGTGGTTTTCTAAATGAGTCACAGGTCTCTGGAAACTCCTCCCTCCAAGCCAGGGAGCTTCAATTTGCATCGCTTCCCATCAGGACACCTAACAAGTAGAATTCACCCTACATCAGGGTGTGTGTGACTTCTGAGGGGCCACTGCAGACATGACGGTCTCAGTCATGTTCGTCCTTGGATTACCTGTGCTAGCGAGAGCCGTAGACCCCCAGTCACTCCCGAGAGAGACCCAGCCAAGGGAGGAACTCAGCCTCCAGCCCCGCTCTACCCTGCGGATGAATCCTGCCCTGAGGAGCTGTTGACTGCAGTCTTGGAAGAGACCTGAAGGCAGCCGCCTCCACCCCAGCTGGGGCGCTCCTAGGCTCTTGACCCAGAAACCCGGGACAGGAGGGTTTGCTGTGTTCAGCCAGTGAGTCTGGAGAACCTTGTTGTGCAGGAACAGGAAGAGGAGCGCCCACAGGGCAGGGCAGTGATCTGGGCAGAGTGATCTGAGTCCCCAACTCAGTCCTTATCTGCTGGGTCCTCTGTTTCTCCATTTAGCCAGAAAGAAGGCAGTGCCATAGCTGCACCCCACCCCCCACCCCATGTGAGAAGTTCACCCCCAGACCCAGCAGATACACAGAGGCTGGGGACTTGTTCAACCACATAGTGGCCGTGGCCAGCCTGAGATGCAGGCTGCCTCCACTGAGCATGCATCTCCTGGGTGGGGGCCACAGATTCTGATTTCTGAACCCTACCCAGACCTTCTGGGTCAGACTCCCCTTCCACCTCCCTCCCACCCCCCTCCCCACAGGAGGATCCTGGGAGTGCACATTTCCGGTTGCCTCCAAGGGTGATTGGGAACCACATCCAGTGGGCAGCTCCTGGCACACAGTCCTCGGTTCCACTCCGCTTCCCTGTGGGTCCCTCACTCCACTGGCCAAACCTTTCTCATCCTTCAAGATGTTCCTCAGGTCTCCCCTCTTCTAGGAAGTTGGGACCAGAACTGACTCTCAGCCAGGTCCGCCCCCACCCCCTCACCCCCTGCCAAGTATGTGGGCATGGAGTTGTCATGATTTCCTTAGAAGTCAGTCTCTCCCAAGTTGGAGAGCATGGCTGATTTCCATTGATAGAAGCCCAGGAGCCTGTACAGGGAGGGCCCACGTGGTAGTCACCTAATTGGTGTCAATTTGAGGATGAAGAGTATAAGGATGGAATCTAGCCTGTCAATCTGGAGATAGCCAATGAGACCTCTGTGTGGGCATGGCTTTCTCCTGAGAATTCTAGGAAATGGGGTAACTCCTTCTTGGAGGCAGGAGACACTCTCTCTCTCAGTTCACTTACTTCCTTGACAAGGCACATGGAGGCACAACATGCCCTGGGAACCGAAGGAGTCACCCCTGCCAGCAGTGAGATGTTTATAACGCCACTGGATCCAGAAACTTTGTACCCACTGGCCTGTGATCATCCTGCCTTCTGCTTCATTGCAAGGATTTCGTGACTCTGAAGAGGACTTTATGGATTGGTATCAGACATATGGACTAATATCAGACTTAGGACCTTGGACTGGACTAGGTTGAAACGTTTTCTCAATGTTTAATTGCTCTTGAATATAAAGCTCTTTCTTTCTTTTTTTTTTAAATAAAATATGAAACACTTCATGAATTTGCGTGTCATCCTTGTGCAGGGGCCATGCTAATCTTCTTTCTATCATTCCAATTTTAGTATATGTGCTGCCGAAGCGAGCACAAAGCTCTTTCTTATACACATAAAAGTTTCTATGAATTTGCTTCTCTAGTCTAGCTGGACTCACACAACCCACTACATAACTGTGGTCATTTTTGCAACCATCGAGCCCACCAGCTCATGCATGTCCATGGTGTGAAGGGCAGAACGAACACTGCCTGGTCCTGCAGCACCCTCACAGGTGTCAGCGTGTTTGAGCTCACTGTTGCCGCTGGAGTGCTCGCTTGTCTCTTCTGAGGGTTGTGTTCACCCAAGGTAGCCGACTACTTCCCCAACGCGACGCCCGCCTCCCTCTCGTGATGGACACCCTCCTCCCTCTTTCCATAGGTAGCACATCCAAAGTCCTGTTGGGGTTCACAAGGTTTTCATGGACTACTTTTCTGAACTAGCTCACCAGGCCTTTCTTCCTAGTCTTAGTCTGGAAGCATCATTGAACCTGGCCACTGTGGGTGGCCCTGCTGGCATTTGAAGTACCAGTGGGTGGCGTTACTCCAGCATGCGAGCACCATGCCAGCCAGCACAGTAGGACGAAGAGACAGCCGGCGATGGAGTGCATACTAGGCCCTCAGCAGTAAGAGGCAAAGATGGAAAGAAAGTTGCAAGTCAGGAGAAAGGGGCAGAGGCAGGATGAGAGGAAAAGCAGGAGGAGGGGTGGGATGTGGGATATGGGGAATGGGAAAGACGAGAGAAGGGGTGACAAGGTTTGGGGAGGGGAGGGGGTGGTTAGGTGGATGGATGGAGATTGGGTGGGAGGATGGATGAATCAGTGGATGGATGGTTGGCTGGTTAGATGGGTAGGTGGATGGGTGGTTGGAAGGAGGGAGAGAGGGTGGGACGGATGGAGGGAGGGATGGCTGTTTGAGTGGGTACATGGATGGTTGGATGGATGAGCGCACGAATGAGTGGGTGAACACGGCTCCTCCGACTGCCGTGGCTCCATTCGCCCCGACCAGAGATGTAGCCAGCTAGCACTCCCTCTGGACTCGGCTCAGTTAACCAGCTCTCTGTTTTACTAACGCTGTCTTTTGCAACACAGGCAATTAGAGCGAACGGCTCGAAGCTGCTCCCCAGGCAGCCCCACCTGCCCCGTCCTGTCCCATTAACTTTCAATTCAACAGCCATCCCCGACCTGCAATGTATAATGAGAGACATTCAAAATATATCCAAATGGCATGAGTATTGATTTATTAATGCTGGGGAATGTTGCTCTAATTGAATTGAGATCCAGGAAGTAAGTTAATGTAGCTGACGGTGCTACAGGAATTGAATTACCCCAGGGCCCAGAATTATTACCTTTTCACTCTCTTTGTTGTCAGTGGGATAAATAACAAATCAATTGACAATTCACCCTGGTGGCAAAGAGGAAAAAAAAAAGAAGAGAAAAAAAAAAAAAACAAACCCCAGCAGGCCTATGAGGCCCTGGGCATGGGTGGGGAATGGATGAGAGGAGGTGGGTAGGGAGGGGCCCAGCAGGCAGGGCATCATGAAACACTGGAGAAATTGGCACTGGTCAACGGACACGGACAACCAGGTACTGACATCCTCAGGCCCAGAGGCATGGGGGGCCTTGGCCAGAGTCACACAGCAAGTGCCCTGGGGTTCTCAGGCTCCGGGCTTCAGGTGTCCGCTCCAGGCTGCAATCTCTGCGGCCTCTGCAGCTGCCCCTTCAGCCCCGGGCTAGTCAGCCCCTCAGGGTCTCCGACCACCAGAGCTTCCACTGGGCGGAGCTGAACCCACCCTTTGCCTGGCCCCTGGCAGATCTGTGGGGGAGAGACCCAGCTCAGCTCCATGAGGAGCGAGGACCCCAGGGGTCCGCAGGGAGACTGGGGCTCACTCAGCATCTTCCCCCACGCCAGGGTCCCTGCAGCCTTCTCCTTGCCACTCTGTCACAGGGCCACCCTGGGCAGGGGCACCAGTCTCTCCAAAGTGGAGGATGGCAGAACTTTCCGGATCCGTGGAGAGCCCTGTGGTCAGGCAGTTCAGCGCACAGCTCGGAGGCTCGGGTTCCCGCCTCTCCAATGGGGAGGAAAGCCCCCGAGTGCCCCTGAACCTTGGCCGGCTGGCGAGTGTCTGCCAGGGACCACACGCTCCTCGCCCGCCAGCCGCCTCCGGCCCGTCAGCTGTCCAAATGGGTGTCTGCGCGGCCGCCCAGCTGGCCGGGTTCTGGTCAAGAAAGAGAAAGGCTGAGTTAATTAAATCAACAGCTAACAGTGCAGGTTACCCACAAAAGTGAACTTTAGTGCCCCTAAAACCACTGACCAAAGGAGGGCTGGGGAAAAAATGAAACCACAGTAGGAGTAAAATGGAAAAAGAACTCATCAGCCCTACATCACTTGAGCTGGCCACAGGTATCAGAATATTAATTGGTCTTTGACTCGATTTGGCTGTGGGAGTCCGGGCAGGCTGTGGCTTCAGGGAGCCCGACCAAGCGCCACGGGGCCGCCGCGGGGCATGCTGGGAGCCGCTGGCCGCAGGGCGGGGGCGGAGGAGGAGGAGGAGGAGGAGGAGGAGGAGGAGGAAGAGGAGGGAGAGGAGGAGGGAGGGGCTTGCGAGACCTCGTGGGCAGGGCCAGGCGGGCGTGTGCACGCCGGTGTGCTGGGCAGGGGGTGTGGGCTCCACCTGGTGTGTAAGCGAGTGGGCGGGTGTGGGTGAGTGTGCGCCCGAGGAGCAGCAGGGAGGCGGCACCTGTGAGAATGCGGCCAGCGGGAGGTGCCCTGTGCACAGAGCTCCAGCAGGATTTGAACCCACAAAGTTCCCCACCCATGGGGGGTGTCACCTAACTCCCATAGTGGCCCTATCCCGACGGACAGAGGCCTGATCAGTGACACAGCAGCCGGCTGGTGTCAGAACCCAGCGCCAGGTTCCTGGTGGGCAGGCTCAGTCTCTGAGCCCTGCCTCCTGTGGTCTAGACAGCTTCTGGGGGACTGCTCAGGGCTGCCTGCTGCAGAGGGCCAGGCTGGGGAAGGACCCCTGTCAGGTGCTCCCTGGGGGGTTAAGGAGTACCTCCGTAGGTACTTGTGTATCACGGTCTGTCAAGCTGTAGATGCTTGCCTTTCTGCAGTTGCATCTTCGTAAAGTGACCAGATTATAAGCAGGACACCACTGACAGGGGTGGGGGTGGGGGGTGTTCTTGATTAAAAATTTGCTCTATATGGAGCAACAAAAAGGTTTATAGGACGCAAAAATAGTATTGTAATATATTTATTTTAATTTTAAAATACCTGGGACATTGTTCAATTGTTAAAAAGCGGGATGTCTGGTCACCTTACGCCTTTGACCACAAACACAGGTGCCCAGCTCCTGTGCCTGCTGCCAGCCTGCTTCACGTGCTCCAGATAGAGCCCCACTG
The DNA here is from genome assembly GCA_004026705.1 of Nesogale talazaci. NCBI lineage: Eukaryota > Metazoa > Chordata > Mammalia > Afrosoricida > Tenrecidae > Nesogale > Nesogale talazaci. The sequence goes on along the minus strand of PVJH01034317.1, from coordinate 13,905 downwards.
TCTGGGAAACCCTTGGGGACCCACACATTGTTAGAGGGGCAGGAGGCACCCTCTTGAGCCCCCAGAACACACCTTGGGTTTAGGGTACCCGCTGTCTCAGGTATCTGAGCCTTCCAAGGATGAGCATTCCAGATCAAGGGCCCTCAGTGCACAAAGGAACACACTGGGGCACAGAGAGGGAGAGGAGCTTGGCTGAGGGCACACAGCTCGTCAGCACTCAGGCCTCCAGGTATCTTCCTCTCAGACAGAGACGCTCATGGGAACCATGGAGACCACAGGGACATCTGTGGGCGTGAGTGCTCAGGAGGAAGGCTGGAGAGGGAGGCACAGAGGATTGACCACGTCTGTTCCTCATAGCCCGCAGGATACTTGGGTGGGCATACTGGGCCAGAGATTCTGATGTCCCAAGAGAAGCTGACAACGTGACCTTCCATGGGAGGTTGCCCAGTGGTCAATGCTGGTCAATGCTGGAATAGGGAGGACAGGGTCTGGGAGACAACCCCCCTAGCTGACTTCCCCCGGGGCTGGATTTTAACCCTGAGACATCTCAGACACCAGCTCCCAGAGTCCTCTGGGGGTCGAGTCCTAACTGTCCGCAGTGGTACTCTGCTTGGACACTCTCCCTTTCAAGCCTTTTCTCGTCTCTTTCCCCCTCTTCCTGGGGGTCAGTGTTGCCTGGGAGGGCCTGAAACAAGTGCCTCATCTTGTCGGAAGACCTGTTTCTGGGGAAGTCCACTCTAAGGCCTTCCTCATTCTCTGTCGCCATCAGATGGGTCTGGCTAAAGTCCCAGCATTGGTGAGAGGGGGGAACGAGCTACCACGTACAGACAGTGCCCAGCATGCCCTGTGCCCTGAACGCCGCCCCTCAAGGGTCGTTGATTGCCATTGCAGGTGCTGTTGGGCTGACCCCCAGACCCCAAGGCCACTCCCATTAGGGCAACGCCCCCAGGAGGACCTCAAGGGTTGGCTGAGGTCTCTGGGAGGGAGAGAGGGGAAGGGCGTGGCCGATGTGGGAAGGGGGATGGCGGAGTCCATGTAGTAAAGAGGGGTAGGCCCCAGGGGAGCCCGTCAGCCCCACACCACCCCAGACCCCAGAGCTGTTAATGGAATTAGTGCTAATGGGGCTGGGTCCAGCTGTCACCACCATGGGGGAGGGGCAGGCCGGGTGCAGGGGAACCCGCAGCTTGGCCCACCCAGAGTTTTAGGCTTCCCCTGAGTCTGGGGGTAAGGAGTGTCTGAGGGTGGTAGGAGATGAAATGTGCAGAGGTAAGAGCTGCTGAACTCAGAACAGAGGCCTCTGGGGAACAGGACTGGGGCCAGGGCCCCCCAAGGGCTGTGTCCTGATGGGGGCCCCATGGTGGTTAAGTTCCCCGTGAGGTTCTGAACCTCAGTTTCCTCGTTTTGAACATGGGACTCCTGACAATCCTGCCCTGTGATGGTGAAGGGTTTGTTCAATAAAACAGGCACACCAGCTCTCTCCTGAGAGAGTGGTTGCTCTCCTCCCCCACCCCCACCCCCAGGCCCAGCTTGCTCCTCTGTCTGGGGCTTGGTCCCTGCCACAGGCGGGAACACGTGCCTCTTACTCACCTGTCCATAATATCAGACCTCACACGAGCCCAAGGGAGAGGGCATCAGGCACCGTCTCCGTGCCCAGAGGCAGAAGCTCGGGGCTCCATGTTAAAGTGTGAAGAAGCCAGGCTCCCAGTGCATCCCTGCCCTCTGTCAGCACCCACCGCCCACCCAATGCACAGCCTCAAAGGAGAACGCAACCCCACACCAAGCCCACTGCTCTCCATCAATTCTCACTTGCAGAGAGTCTAGGGGTAACTGGAGGGTTTGAGCCTCAGACCCCACTGTGAGCTAGCAGTCCAGGGTCGGCCCGACAGTGCCATCAGGCTCTCAGAATCCTGCCCGGGCCTCCTGGATGCTGGTCCTGGATTTGAGTTTCTGAGGCAAAGACAATCCCCAAAGCCAGCCCACCCCTCCCCGGAGTGTGCAAAGCCTGGCCTGTGCCCTGTGCCTTCAGTCTAGGGCTCTTGAGGCCCCAGCAAACAGAAGAGAAAAGGGACCACGGCCAGGAGCCCGGGTACCACATCCGAAGACCCACTCACTCTTGGTGGTGGAGGCGGAGCTGGAGAGGAGGCTGCAGGGGCCACAGAGACCCAGGAGAACAGGTAACAGGGTGGGGTTCAAGGCAGGTGTGTCTGGACCCCTGGGCTGGCGTTATTTCCCCAACCTCACAAAGACAGCCTTTGGTGGGGGGGGGGGGAGTGAAGTTGGTGGCAGGAAGATGAGGTCTGGGGGTCTGAGGTGGGGGTAGGGGGTGGGTCTTTGGTTAATTACAAGGTCTGAAGGTACTCTGGCAGCCTGCCCTCCATCCAGAGAGTCGCAGCCAGAGGCTCAGTGGACGGATCTCATCCGGGTGCTTTCTTACCTCCAGGAAGCAGAGGGCAGCCCAGCACTGTGGGTACTGCTTCCTTGGCTGGACCCCTGGTGGAGCGATGGTTAACTCAAAGGCTAGTGGGGTAACTCGCCAGCCACAAGAGAGAACTGGACCATGTGCTCCCATAAAGACCACAGCCTAAGACGCTGGGGGGAGGGCGTTCAACTCTGTTCTGTAGGATCGCCACAAACCAGACACGACTGACAATACCTCGCCGGGATGTTCCAAGAGTGGTGTGGGGGGCGGGGGGCGGGTAGGGCGTGGGCCTCTTTGGCAAAGCCTTAGCTGAATCTGAAAACTGCACAAACTTTAGGCAGCCAACCCACTTCTGGGCGAAGTACCACCAGCTCTTGGTGCTCTCTACACAACCCTCAGGGAAACTGGCCTGCCCATCCAGGGCTGGTCACTCACCTGGCAAGGGATAGTGCGGGTCTGAACACTGACCCTCGGGGGCCTTCTGAAGCCTCTGTCTTGGCACACTCCGACCTGACGATGGCCAGATGTAGTTGAGTGTGTCCACAGCAGCCTTGCTGGCCAGAAAGACAGCCAGAAGAGAGCCTTGTCAGTTGGCTCGTGCGTGCACTTCCAGAAGAAACCACCATTCCGGAACAATCCAGCAGCCCTCTCGGACGCATCACCAGAGCCAGGCCACGGCGGATGGCCAGTTCCCACTCCCCACTGAGACGGTCCAAGGGGCTCAGGAAGTTTCTTGGGGGAGGAAAATGGGTCCAACAAGGTCATAGAGATTTTTTCCAGGAGCTTTTTGAAGCCCCCTGTGTGATGTGGGGGTTAAAAAAAAAAAAAAGCAATCTCAAACTAAAATCCCTCCTCCTGGGTCTGTCAGAGAAAAGCAAAGCAGATCGACACAGAGTTTCCTACCTGTGGAAGGCTTGGAAGATCCCAGAGCCGTGTGCGCCAGCATGAAGCTGTGTCTGGAGAAGGCTCAGAGCGGCAGTGGGAAAGCAGCCCGGCGGGCTGGAGAAATGGTATCTGTTAGGACTTTCGTGATTTAAAAGGAAGCAATTGCAGCTGAGCCCCGGTGGCGTACGTGGTGGAGTGCGGGACTGCCGCCAGCGGCCTTGGCGGTTCAAATCCAGAGGCCGCTCTCAGAAGCAGCCCTGGGTACCCCACGACCACCAGAGGGCAGTGATGACCCCTTCCCCGCAAAAAAGGAAACAATTGCATTCTTCTTCTTCTTCTTCTCTCTCTTAAAGAAAGGACTGCTTTTAAAAGCCTTCAACTGGGTCCTGAGGACCTTGCCCCAGTTCAGGCAGTTCACTGAGTGTCGTCACCCAACCCCCACCCGTTGCTGTCTGGGTGATGTTGATTCCCAGGAGCCTAGAGGACCGAGCAGAGTCGCCCCCATGTCCCCCCAAGACTGTCCCTCTGTAGGGAAGCCAGCTTTCTCCACAGAGCAGCTGGCCAGTGTCTAACCACCGTGCCACCAGGGCTCAGACCCTGCTTGGTCACTGTGAGGAGGAAGGTGCCGGGATGGGGTGGGGGCTGGCCAGGCTCAGTAAGGGCCGAGGGTGCCTCAGGTTGTGGGGATGGTACAAGCCCAAGAGTCAAGCAGACACTGGGCAGCCAAGCCTTCCTTCTGCCTGGACATCGAGAAGGGGAACCGGAGGCTGAGGGTGGGCGTGCGGACTGTGGCCATGGCGGTGAGTCCCACAGCCCGCGCTGTCCCCCACCACACACCGTCAGGGAAAGGGGAAGTAGGAGCCATCTCCTGGGAGGGCCAGACAGGCCTGCTCAGGTGGGAAAAACCCTGGTCAGAGGCCCTGGGGTGGGGGTGGGAGGGTGCTGGTCTAGCCCCAACCTCTTCCCATTCAGATCCACCAGTCCACCGAGGCCATCGAGATCCAGCCTGGACCTGGTGCCTCCCCAGGGGCTCCCAGCGCCCACAGGACATAGCCCCGACCCCCTACCCCTGCCGCGCAGGCCTGCCTGTGTCCAGCTTCAGCTTACATCTTGGCCTTTCCAGTGTGGCTCGAAGGACAGCGTGACACTGGCCAGTCTGGATCAAGCTCTTCCAGGCTGACAGTGTGACCTCCCTCCTTTTCCCTAGCCTTGCTCCACGTCCTCGCCTTGGGACCTGGGCCTGGATGCCCACATGGCCTCGGGACAGCATTTCCCAGTCATGCATTATCCCACTACAAGCCAACGGGGCCCCTTTTGGGCTGTGGAGGCACCTGCTCAGCTCCCAGCATCAGGGGAGCACTGTGACTGGGGTTCAAGGCCGTGCACCTGGGCTTTGTTCTCACAGGAGCCCGTGTCCCTCTGTGCACTGCAGGCCCGGGGAAGGCTGGGCGGGGGCTTGCAGGGGAAGTCCTGCCTGCTGTCTGCTCCTCTACCCACTGCTTCCACAGCCAGACCCTCATTCCCACCCCGCTTTTCAGCTCGTACACGTGGAATCCCACCGTGTTGTGGCCTTATCAGGGGGCCCCAATGGACACGCCCATTTTATAGATGGGGAAACTGAGGTCCAGGGAGGGAGGACGGGCACTTATGCAAAGTCACACAGCCAATTCCAGCCAAAGCCAGGCCCCGAATGTAGCAATCTTCCACCCATCATTTTCTCCTGCGGTGTCACCCCCCAGACTCTCCTTCATGAAAATCGAGGGTAAGGGGTGAAATTTGGCTGGAAGATCTTAGGTTCACACACACAAATGTCAATTCTGAGAAACTAAGCCTGCAGGCTGAGGTGGGCAGACAGAACCCCATTCCTAGGGCTTCTCTTGACCAGCCCTCCCCAGTGGTCACTGCCCTCACCAGTGGGGGGGGGGGGCTGCTGCTCATCAGGGGTCCTGATGGACTCTGAGCAGGGTCCTCTCTGGGGAGCCCCAGCAGGGAGAGCCACTGGCTTTTAAAGTAACACAGCCTCATTAAATCCGTGATGGAGCGGGAGGGAGGGCTGGACGCTCACTCCGGCTGGGACGCCAGGCCCTAATGGCTTGTCAACGACTGTCTGTCGCCATTCCCCACTCCTGGGGAGGGTGGGTCTGAGGCTGGGGGCTCCAGTGGGGGTGGGAGGTGGACGGGCTCTGGGCAGTCTGATCTTGGACTTGGCTAGGAGGCCACTTGTCTGTGGGAGGGGATGGGGATGGGGGTGGGGGCTTCCATCGGACCAGTTCTGTGCTCCAGAACCAAGACATGCCATCACCCCTCTCCTTTCACAGGGAGGGAAACTGGGGCCGAGAGAATTTTCCTGAGACCCTACAGCTCTTTGGGTATTGCTCACCCCTCCACTCCTCCACCCCTCTACCCTCACCCCTGCCACTGCCCCACTCCCAGCATCATCAGGTCCTTCCTGTTTCTCCCCCTGCCCCCAGGCCCCGCCCCCACTTCAGGCCCCGCCCCCAATGCCAGGCCCCACCCCCACCTCCAGTCTCTCCTAGAGGAGGCAGGCAGTTCTGCTTGTTTCAACTGGGGTCTGTCTTTGTCACAGACACACACCGAGAAAGCAGTGGTGTCACTTGGGCCACGCCCCTAGTCTTCCATGAGACAAGATATCATTCTGACCCCTGCTTTCTGCATAAATCCCAGGACTATCTCTGTGCACCTCTCCTCCACCTCCCCAGCCTCCTTCGGTTAGCCTTTCCCACAGCACGACCTCCACAGTCCCTTTGTCTGTGGGCTTCTTCTCCCCACCCCTTCCTGAGACCCCCCAACTAGCCGAGGCTTCCTGTGGCAAGAGCTGCAGCCACTGGCCCTCGGATCACAAGGAGAGCGGCTCCTTCCTGGCCTGCACCTTTCTATCCTGCCTGCTCTTCAGCAGATTTTGAAGGGCAGGCACCCAGCACGGGGCCAGCTCCACTTCTACAGAAGCCGGTCCTTGCTGAGTGACAGAAAGGAAGGAGGGGGCAAGAGGAAGGTGGAAAGGAGGAGGGAACGAATAAGAAGGGAGGACAGTAGTAGACAGGAGGGCGTCTGGACGGGGAGATCAGGAAGTAGAGACGAGGGAGACATGGAAATGGCCCCTCGAGCTCAGAGAGAAGGTGAACTCCCCAAGCACAAGCCAGCTGCTTGAGCTCCGTTGGAGCTGCCCAGCGGCTGAAGCCCAAAGGACGCTCTGGTCAGTTACGCCCCATCGGTGTCAGAAGGAGGAAGCCCCTCTGTTCCTCTAGGGAAAGTCCAGTTCTTCCATGGGGGGAGGGCAGGTGCTCTGTGATGGGGGGCTGTGTCCTCAGCACCCTTCCAGGGGCACGCTGAAGGACTTGCCCAGGCAGCCACCAGCTGTGCTCCAGGCGGAGGCAGGATGTGGATATGGTTTTTCAGCAGGGCGGAGGCCTCCGTGCTGGGATCTGTGATTGTCCACACCTGACCGTGGATGAGCCTGACCCTCAGAAGCTTCCAGGCAGTGTCCAGGGCAGGGCCTCCTCGGACCTCTGGCCTGGGAAGGGGTGCAGCGTGGTGGCGGGAGGGTCACCTCACCGACATTTCCGCCCCAGACCAAACAACCCAACACACACCTCTGAGTGGATCCGGCTCATACAGACCCTCTAGGGCAGGTGGAGAGAAGGGCCCTCAGTAAGTGTTAGTGGGGGCAGAGAGCCCTGTCTTCCTCTCGTGCATTCCCACCCGGGGTCCCCTTTCTTCCTGTGGAGGAACTATGGAGGGCCCCCCTGTCAGTGCCAGTGCCGCAGGGCACACACTCCCGTCAGTGCTCAGGGAGCGCCAGCAAGGGTGACCAGCGTAGTTGGAGGGACCCAGAGCCACACCCCGCCAGAGGTTGACCCAAGGGCCGAGGTGAGCCTCCGCCCAGCAGGGCCAGCACAGAGCAGCCCAGCAGAGCGCGTCTGTAAGTTGAATAAACAAGACGAAGCACAGTTGAGACAAACCTCTCTGCCAACGGGGAGCAACTGTGTCACAAAGAGCTGGAAGATCCCCGCCGGGTTCCAGGGCGCTTTAACCACTGTGCCATCAGGGACGCTTCCGCTAGCCCTTGTTGTGTATCGCTGAGCCTGGACACTTGGCCTGTAGGCCTGGGATCTTTCTCCAGCTGGATGGGCCCAGTCTGTCTCGCCCTCCCCTCAGGACACACACACACACACACACACACACACACTCTCTCTCTCTCTCTCTCTCTCTCTCTCTCTCTCTCTCCCCCTTTCCCTACTCGTCCCCCCACAGGCTAGGGCTGTTCCTTCTCTCTCACCAGAGGGAAACTGAGTCCAGGCGAGGGGCTCGGCGGGGCTGGAGAGCAGCACTGCCCCCAGGCCTTTTCCTTGAACAAAGTGTAGCTGTTCCCCAAGATCACAGCCCCAGGGGCCCCCTGGAGCAGGGTCTCTGTCATGGGAGCTGGGGGATGGGGTGCCCTGAGTGCGAATGGACCCCACTGCAGTGCACTATCATCAAAGCCAGAGGCCTGCACCACGGAGCGACTGGGTCGGGGAATGGTTCGATGTGAAAATGGAACACACGGCCGCCTGGGCCAGGGCTAGAGGAAATCCGGGGCTGGGGGGCCGGGGCCAGCAGGAGCCCCGGGCACAGGCTGGGCAGCACTGTGAGGACCCTGGTGCAGCAGAGGAAGAACCAGTGCAGATGAGCTCAGGGGCTTGGCTGCGGGGAAAGCTCCCTCCCCCCAGGCCTGTCATGTGTGCTGCAGCCCCTACCTCACCGAGTCCTGCCTGCAGCCTTGGGAGGCGGGGGCTCCCAGCTCCTCTTCACAGATGGGCCACAGAGGCACAGCGAGGCATAGTAACTTGCCCAAGGTCACACGGTGAGTAAGGGGCATCGCTGGGGTTTGAACCCAGGCCGTCTGGTACCATAGCCCTGGCTCCAAGCACTCATGTCAAGTGGGGAGGGGTGGGGAGCTGTGGTTCTGGGCTGCAGTGGAGGCCCAGCCACAGAAGTGAAGAGGAGGAGGGAGCCTGGCCAGTAAGGTCAGGGGTCTACAGAGCGAGCCTGGGAGGAGCTGGCCTGGGCAGGGCAGGGCCCTCATTAGCAGGAGGCCCAGCTGGCCGGCTGCTCCAGACCGTGAACTTGGCAAAGGGCAGGCACCCAGGGCCAGAGGTGACCTGTCCAGGCAGAAGGGGCTCCCAGGGGTGTCCTGGCCTGATCAATGAGGGCAGTCAGGTCGATACGTGCTCAGCAGGCCCCAGGGACAAGACCCTGCCCCCTCCCCAACAGGGGGGCCATTACAGCGTGAACGCAGTGTCAGGCCATGTGCTGAGCATGTCCCATGACGCCGAGGCTGACCATCACCACGGTCCCCCTCCACAACGCCCCCCGCAAAGCGGATCGAACCAGCCCCACTTTCCAGGGGAAGAAATTGAGCCTCAAAGATGGTGGAGGAATTTGCCCAAACCCAGACCTTTGGCTGTGTTTTCTGGGACCCTTTCCCTTTGGTGGGTCCTGGGGAGGCAGTGGGGGGTCAATCTGATGGGTGATCTCTATCTGTCCGTCTGCCGGCCTAATTCCAGTTTGGATTCCCAAATAAAAGGTGGTGGAAGAGGAGCTGCATGGGGGTGGGGTGGGGAGAGAGGCAAAGAACAGAGGGGCAGGACTGAGTCCTGCTGGGTCGAGAGCCGGTGAGGATGTCATCACCAGCAGGCTGGACACCTGCCCAAGTGCCTGTGCGTTGGTCACTAGGAATGACCACACCGGTGAGGCTGGCACTGTCTGAAAAGGTCTCTCACCCAGGTTTCCCCCTAGGATGTTGCCCCTGTAAAGCAATGAAAGGAAATCTGCTGCCCCACGTGGTGGAGACAGGTTTCAAGCACAGTGCAGACCCTTGTACCCTTGTGTGCCGGCGACAGGGCTGGGGTAAAGAATACAGCAGGAAGCTACACGGGGCAGTCTCTACTTGCAGGGTGCCAGCATTCATTGCTAATCCACACTCCACAGATGAGGCTGCACCTGGGACTGGCGCCGTGGAGGTGCCAGGAGGCAGCACTGTGGGCATGGGTAATGGGTGGATGGAAGGGCTGACCCAGCAAAGATAGGCAGAGAAGGCTCTCCCAGGGCAAGGTCAACTGAACAGTGCTGTGAACGGTGAGGAGGATCAGAGATAGGGACGAGTGTTTCAGGCAGGGGGTACAGCCTATGCAAAGGCCCTGCGGTGAGACGGAAGGAGAATGACAAGGCTGGAGCACAGCAGGTGAGACCTGGGGAGGTGGCTGGAGAGGCCCACAAGGTGTGAAGGTCTATAGGACACAGCAGAGCTCTTCTGTGGGTTCCAGAGTGCACACCTCACCTTTAATATCGCTGATGCTACGATGTGTCCTCTAAGGTATGGTTTGTCCCAGCTTGATATTTTTAAGATGAGCAGAACCAAATGATGATGGCAACAGACAAATGCACGTGCTTGATGCAATCCATGTATGGATGGTTATAAGAGCTGTAAGAGCCCTCAATAAAATGATTTATTTTTTTAAAAAGAAGGTGTGTAAAACTGCACAGCATCTTCCAATCAAATGGAAGATGTCTTCAACTCAAGGTAACTGACATGCAGGCCTCATGAGAATGGCGGGACCCCATCAGGGTGGGCTCCTTGGGCCCTCCTGCCACTCCCAAGGCTCTGGGGAAGTTGGTGAGGTTGGAGATTGAGCGGTCTGGAACCTGGAAGCTCTCTGATGGCACACACGCTCATGTGCCTCACACACAAGCCCAGCAGCCACTCTCTGGGGCCAGGAATCTGGATTCCTCCCAGGCCCTGGAAGTTTAGACACAAAGCCTGGTGTTGGGGCTACCAGGCTTGGAAAGCATCTGTGGTAGTTCCCTCATCTGGTGTCAATTTGGTTTTTGAGAGGACTAAGAGTGAAGGGGTGGAGTCTAGTCTGTCAATCTGGAAATAGCCAATGAGACCTCTGTGTGGGCATGGCCTTCTCCTGAAAATTCTGGGAACTCCTGTATTTCCTCCTTGGAGGCAGAAAAGATTCTCTCTCTCTGTTCACTCCCTGGGAGACATTGCAGCTGACAAGACACATGGAACTGCGCTAGTGCCCTAATCTGGAAAAGCCACGTCAACCTGCCCGGATGCAACCAAACCTCTGAAGCTGGAGAAGCCACGTGGAGACCCTGTCAGTGCTGAGATGCTTACGACGCCACTAGAACCAAAGATTTTCTACCCAGTGTGATCGTCCTGCACTTGGTGTCATTGCATGTGATTCGTGAGTCTGAAGAGAACTTGATAGATTGATATCAGACATATAGGCTGATATTGGGCTGGATCTGCACTGGGCTGGGATATTTACCTCAATATCCAACTGCTCTTATATATAAACCTCTTTCTCATACACATATGTGTCTCTATGAATTTGTTTCTCTATTCTACCCAGACTGACACAGCAGCTACTGTATATACTTGTGTATAAGCTATTTTTCAGCACATTTCTAATGTAGCTTTTGTAGTAAAATTAGGCGCCTCGGCTGATATTCGGGTCAGTTTATACTCGGGTAGATACGTTAATTCATTTTAATTGTGGAGAATATGCCACAGAACACATGTCAAACTCACAGTGTCCGCGTGTATGCTTCAGAGACATTGATGCACACATCTCAGAGTGGTGCACACATCCTCACCTCCCCCTCGGGGTTGCTCCTCTCTCATTAAGAGTCCCTGATCCCCAACGTTCTTATCTAATCTCCTGAGTGGCCGTGGTCCATGAGCTGGCGTAAATAGCTCTGAAAAGAACGTGCCGTTTAAAGCAGCGGTGCCTTACTCATTCAGCTACTGTCCAAACTACTGTTTGATTTTAAGGAAACTAAAGGGGGTGTTTTGGGTGGTTCCTATTTAAGGATTATCTCACACCAATTCCAGGGGTGGTAGGGTGCTATCCAACTTCAGCAGCTCCAGAATCTGGACTCTATGAGCATGTGAAGTTCTGTTTGTATTTGCACTCTTTTGCTTAGGATTCGTCCATGGAACTTTGATCAACATGTCCATCATTGGGGAGCTACCAGTCTACTAACTCTCTAAAGTTCCCACTGACCTGGCCTTCTGGGATCCTGTTTCTGAAGTGCGACCCGCCCACTCAAACAAGGCCAGGGCCCGGCACACAGTGGGTGGGTTGCTGAGGCCGCAGAGAGGGCCCAAGACTGAACCGACGCTATTCCCAGACCTGTACGAAAACCAAACTCACTCCCAGCTCGTTGATTCACAGTGAGCCTATCGAACAGGATAGAACGGCCCCACCCTGGGCTTCTGAGAGTGTAACTCATCATGGAATAGAAAGTCTGGCCTGTTTCCCGGGGAGAGGCTGGCGGTTTTGAACTGCTGTCCTTTGGGTTGCCAGCGGACACATAGTCCTGACACCACCAGTGTTTAAACAGGACCAGGTTCCACCACAGCACACTGACCCGGTGACATGGACAAGAGACGCTGCTAACTGAACTAAGAGAAAAACAAGTTCACGGCAGATCAAGGCGAGGAAGGGATTCCCCTCAGACACCGTGGGTGAGTGTTGGAACCAGTGTGTGCGCTGCACCCAGCTGTGTCTCAGGGGTCCGAGGGGAGGACGCTGGCGGGGCTTGTGTGTGTGTATGTGTGTGTGTGTGTGTGTGTCCGAGTGAGGACGGGCAGAGGACTGAGGGTGCGCCCTTACTCAAGGGCTTTCCGTTCACTTCTTCATTTGAAAAAGAGGTAATGGAGGAATATTTTATTCTGCTTGTTTTCAGTATAAAATCTGCAACAGCTAATGACTACAGGGTTGGAAGGGCGAACCTGCCAGAGCCCTGGGAGAAGGTTGAGGCTTCCATCCTCATGACCGTGGCGCCTGTGGGAGGCGCTGGGGGGCAGCTCCCGTCTGCCCTGTGAGCGGGGCAGCAGTGTGTCCTCCTGGGCTGGCGGAGTCTTCGTGGTGCTGTGGTTACGCTCTCGGCTACTAACCAAGAGGTCGGCAGTTTGAACTCAGAGTGCGGTAGTGACGACTTCTAGCCTGGGAAACCCTTCAAGTCGTTCTGCTTGGTTGTTTAGGGGAAGTTGGAATCCCTCATTAGAGAGGAGCGTGTGTGTGTGTGTGTGTGTGTGTGTGTGTGTGTAGGAATCTGTATGCTTAACAGGGATTCGAGGTCACCCGGGGGACGAGGCTGGGCTGACGTGAGGGTCGAAGAGCTGTCTAATGAGTGGGTGTCCAGGAAACACTGTCTTCCCTGGGAAGCCCACGTGCAGTGGCCTATGATACGGGCATGGATGCCAGGCCCGGGTGGGGCTGGGCCGGGAGGTGGAGCTGCGGTGAGGGCAGGAACAGGCCTGCGAGAAGCGGCTTGACTGGGACCGCCTCGTAGACTAAGGTTCTGAGGCGGGAGACGCGGGCCCTGTCCCTGGGGCCTCTGCAGCCTTCTCCCCAAGGAGTTCTGCTGACCGGCCACTCCTCTGAGGGCAGCTGGCCTGGGGAAGGGGTGCCCTGAGACCTGGGTGGCAGTGAGGCACAGACCATGCCAATGCCGGGAACAGGGTGAGGGGTGGGGGTAGCAACACCCTTGGAAGCCAGAGCTGCCCAGGTCTCTGGCCTCAAAGAGCAGGAAGCAGCAAAAGAAGCCCCATCCCAACTTCCAGGTGGACCACGCGGCCTGGAAGAGACTCTTGGCTGAAGTTCGAGCCTGGGAAGAAAGACGTTCTCTCTACGCCCGGCCCCCTGGGTAGCTCTGAGCCAGGCTGGTCACTGCTCTGGGTCTCCCCTTGTGTGTTAGTCTGGGTAAACTGGAGAAACAAACTCATAAACATGCATATGGATAGAAGGAAAAGGTCTATATATACAAGAGGAATGGGACATTGAGAAAGCATCCCAGCCCAATCCAGTTCAAAGTCATAAGTCCAATATTAACCCATTTGTCTGATATCAGTCTATAAAGTTTCCTTCCGAATCACGAAGTCATAGACCAGTGGGTGCAGAGTCCCGGCACCGGCAGGGGTCTCCCCAGGGTTCCTTGCTTCCAGGGCTCAGGGTCGATCAACAGCATCCAGTAGTGACAGAAACATCTCAGCACTGGCAGGGATCTCCACGTGGCTTCTCCAGCTTCAGAGGTCTGGCTCCATCAGGGCAAGGCTGTGTGGCTTCTCCTCCGGCTCGTCCAGCTCCTCGGACACTGCCATCTTGTCTTCTCCATAGTTTGTTGTCTCTAAGACTAATTCCCAAAACTGGGGAGATAGCTTGTCAGCTCCATCAGAGAAATACCGAGAGATTTCCCAGAAGTCTCAGGAGAAATCCATGCCCACATGGAGGCCTCATTGGCTACTCAATGGCTATCTCCAGATTAACAGGCTAGACTCCACCCCTACATCTCAATCATGAAATTAACATGAGCACATGACCGCCACACTGTGCCTGCTCTTGAACCAGACCTCACGGAAGAGACAGCTCATTGGGACATGTAGGCCTCATCTGTAAATTGAGGGGTTCTCTGTATGGCCCTCACAGGTCACTGTGAGGGTGAAGGAGACAAGCACGAAGCACTTAGCACCTGAAAGGGCCCTGTCCTTGATGCCCAAGGGAGCCAGCACTTTCCTCCTCTCCGAC
>PVJH01034316.1:0-20711 GCA_004026705.1 Nesogale talazaci | reverse complement strand
TCGATGCAATGTATGTTTTGATCTCTGCCTGCTGCTTCCATGAGCATTGATTGTGGATCACAGCTAGACAAACACCCTTGATTTCTTTGACATTGAGTTGTAATCAAGATTGAGGATGGTAGCCCTGGGCCTGCGTGTGCAAGTGCTTCAATTCCTCCCCATTTGTGGCACACAAGGTTGTATGATCTGCGTATCGCAGTCTGTTGGTACACCTTCCTCCAATCCCAATGCCTCGTCCTTCTTCAAATAACTCAGCTGCCCTAATGATTTGCTCAGTACACAGACTGAATAATTATTGTGACACGATATAACCCCAATGCACACCTTTCCTGGTTTTAAACCATGCACCATTCCCTTATTCTTTTCGCACAACTGCCTCTTGATCCATGCACCAGTTCTGCATGAGTCCAATGAAGAATTCTGGACTATTAAGTCTCATTAGGGGAAAGATGATGGTTATCAGGTGGTAATTCCAGGCAGGTAAAAATGACTTGTATAAAAGGAAAAATGAAATCTCAGTTCTTATTTAATATGTAATGAATATTTTTGATGATTCACCAGATAGATAAGTTATATGCTGATAAGTGAAGAGACTTAAATAGATGGAATTATATGTTTATTTTCTTTTTATTTCTACTGTGTTACTATTGTTACTAAGTAATGCTCCAACATATATATTTAGATGATGCATTATAAACGTTTTCTGGGACAATAATCATAAGGCTTTGAACAGCAGCTAAAACGTATTAAATATCTGGGAGACCAGGCACCGGGGTCGTCACTTTACCTTTTTGTTGCTGTTAGCTGCTGCTGAGGGCATTCCAACTTGAAATGACCCCGTGTGAATACATACTGCTTCCTTAAGGGGTTTTCTTGGCTGTGACTGTTAGGCAAGCAGCTCGTCAGGTCTTTCTCCCACAGGGCTGCTGGGTGGGCTCAAACCACCAACCAACCTGCTGGGTTACAGCCAAATATTAAACCATTGTAACACTAGACTTATCTTCCTAATATGACTTACTTCTTACAAAACCACTGAGATGTATTACAGTCTTCAAAGCATAAGCAACTCAGGCTAGATTATATAGGGAAATGTTTGGCTCAAGACCAAAATCTTAATCTCCATGTTTAAAGTTAAACAAACAAGCAAAAAAAAACCTAAATCTAAGTCCAAGCCATAATATTTATTCAATATATGATATTACAACAGAATTAATGTCTCAATTTTCAATCTATAACTGAGATAGGTGGGAAGTCTAACTTATACATGAGATCCTTCTGTTAGAGGATATTCTATTTTCTCTATATGGATTTGAGGGTCTCTGACTCCCTTTGTTCTCAACAATGTTATTTTTGCCTTTTCTTGTTTTGGGGGAGGAGACAAACAAAAATATTGGGTGAAGAGAGACAGCAGGCTATGTAAAAATCTGAAAATACTAATAATTTATGAAGGGGTCACGAAGGTAGGAGCTGGGGAGGAAGGGGGAAAAAGAGGAACTGATACCAAGGGTTCAAATAGAAAGTAAATGTTTAGAAAACAATGGTGGCAATGTATATACAAATATACTTGATGTGATTGATGTTTGGATTGTTATAAGATCTATAAGTGTCCCAATAAAACTATCTTTAAAAAAGAGCATAAATATTCTGTTAAGTATTTAACAGCTGAAGATGTACACTGCACAAACAGGCACCACTGCTTTCATCCCTGGACTGAGGCATGGAGAACTGTTGAAACTCCACAGATAGAAAACTGAGAGAAATTTCATCTCTGCTGCGTATGTTATTGTCCTGTGTTATTAGACTACCATCCCAAATTCTCAGAGATATTTTCTTTTCAAGCCATAAAGGTATCTTCTTCTTACTAATTGACATAATAGCAGATAATATTCTAAATAGTCAATATTCACAATAGACAATACATCAGATGATTATAAAATTAGCCATCTTGGTCTGTGAAAGCAATCCTCTAAGATCTTTGCACTTTAGTCCACAAAAATTTAACCTTAGTTCTTCTTAATGTCTGAAGTAGAAATATAAACCTTTTGAAACCATATCTTCCACTCTATTGAATAAAATAAACTGTAGCAGGAAATAATGAAGTAAACAAAAGAGAAACAACAAGAGAGACAGAGACACAAAGTGCCTAAGGAAAATAGAAATGTCCTAGTTTTAATTATTCCTGAAACCCAGCTACATTTCTGCCCTTTTCAAAGTTTCCACTATCTGCCTCACTAATTTGAGTTAGACATGTCCTATGTGAATACAAGCTTTGATTTATTTACCTTGGTACAAGAAATGTATTAATATTCAAGAATAATTTTTGAAAATGAGAAAACAACAAAAGCTGAAGACAGACAAATCTAGACTTCAGATTCCAAAGGTATTTGTCATATTAGATATAGCTTAGAGAAGAGATAAGAAGGGGAGTGTGAGAAAGAATTATTCAAACACCAGTGTAGTGTATGGATTATCTCCTGCAATTGTTCATTTTCTAAATCACATTTCTTCTGCTCTGATCTCAATACTAATACTCAGTGCAGCGTTATTAAGAATTTCAAAAGGACAGAGAGAGCATTCACATATGAATAAATACACAAACTATGGTAAAGCTGAGGGCTTAAACTTTTTCATGGAAGAAATCATTATCTTTTAATTCCATATTTCCATGAACTTTTTGAAACCCTTCACATATTCAGAAAACTATTGCACAGTATTTAAACATGGCAAATCTACTATACAGCTCATAAATCAAACATGGAGAACATTATAGTGAGTGAGATTAGTCAATCAAAAATACTTAATTTTGAAAGGGGCCAAAGGTGGGAAAGATATACAAAAAATAGAAATGTATTACGGTGGCTGAAGAGAAAGGTCATATACAAGAAAGCAAAGGTCTTCAAGAGAATCAAAGAAAAAGAAGGTAATACAAGAGTTAAAGGCAGCAAAGGTAAATACTATCACATAACCAAATGAAAAAATCCATTGCCATCTTGTCGATTGTGATGAATAGTGACCCTATGTGACAAGTTAAAACTGCCTATGAACATCCAATTTTGTAATTCTTGTTTTTTCCCACGACTGTAATTTTTGACAGGAGTAGAAAGCCTCATCTCTCTTTCACCGAGGGGATGGTAGTTTCAAACTTCTGACCTTGGCGTTAGCAGCCCAACTTGAAAGAGTTACTACTATTCTGTACACCCAGACATTGTCCTAATGACCCTTCTAAGTATTGAAAATAAAAGATAATTTATTACTTTATACAGCTAATACTTAAATAAGAATAAGAAAAGAGGTATACAAATGAGGTGATGTTCTAAGAAAGTTTCAAAATTTTCATGAAAATATAAACAATAATTGAGAAAATCATAAACTATTTAAGGTATTTCCATGTTGCTTCTTCATTAGCATCCTCATTTGCAATATTCCTCACTTTTAGCCAGGCACCCTCGGCTGTGTCATTTACCTCTAACCATCCTTTCTCTATAGGAGAAGATGTCCAGTCCTTGAGAGGTAAGTCAATTAGAAAATACTCAATGTCCTTGCTATATTAGAAATAGGTAGGTGACTTATTCTCTTCTCTAAACACAATATGTACACCTCTGAGAAACCTCTTTGTGCTTGTGCTGAACTTTAAAGCAATTGTTCTGACAAAATTTTTAGCTTTGAACATTGCATAGTTCACTCCCTGACTCTCGTGAGGATTGGAGGCATAACAGGCAGCTGCAATCAATGACAGCTTGTCACCCTTTGGTTGTTTGGTACTTTTTCACTTTATGCTTCATGCTTCATTACTGAAGGGACAAATGCAAAGGAGTAAAAATGTAGTATTGGGGGCTGAGCCCTGGTGGCGTAAGTGGCTGAGTGCGGAATGGCGGCCCGCGGGCTTGGCGGTTCAAATCCAGCAGCGGTTCTCAGGAGCAGCACTGGGTAGCGCACACGACCACCAGAGGACAATGATGACCCCACCCCCCAATATGTAATATTTCATCAAAAGCATTAGTTTTGTGAAATTTGTAAATAAATATTAAAAGTGCCATTCTATTTCTGTATACTAATTTTGTAGATCTATGGAGGGAGTGAACATTACTCTGAGTGCTTAGACTATGACGTTGTGCAGACGAACACTGGAAAAAGAGTAAGGGATGTAAATTTGTGATTTCTACATTGAGCAATGCCCCAGCTGCTCACCTCAGAGAGAACCTGATTGCAAGTGGTCTTTTACAACTGGTCTGCCAAATTCAACAAAAATGTTGCTAAACCGGTTTGAACCGACTGAATCTCATCACGGACCATATTGCATTCCATAATGGTTATACATGTTTACAGGCCCACCAGCAATATAAGAATTCTAAACTTCCTGCACCAGCTCTAGAATTTGCTGTTCTCTGTTATTTGAATCGGACGATTGTGGGTATAACATAGCATCTCATTTTGATTTGTGTCTCCTGGCAGACTAGGGAGGGGGGAGCATTTTTTCATGTATTTGTCATTTGAATGTCCTTTTTCTTGAATTGTCTCTTTATGGTTTTGCCCACATTTAAATTGGATTCTTTGTTTTTCTCTACTTGTGGTGTTTTAGAAGTTTATAGATTTTAGTGATTAGTCCTTTGGCCATTTTGTCATTGCTGAAGATTTTTCACCCAGTCTGTGGACTCTTGTTTTACTCTTATGATGGTCTTTTGATATGCATTGGTATATTACTCTTTTTATCTGGATATAATTCTCAACAGGTTCCAGTAACCTATTTTGTCCTCAACTATGTGCGTTTCCCTCATCATACTTGGTAGAGTAAGACTGGTGGGACAGAGTATCCTAGTCTAGTTCCCATCTCAGAGGAAATATTTTCATCTTTTCCCTCTTGAGCATCTGATATTGGTTATTGGATTTTCATGTCTGACCTTTATTATATTGAAGAATTTCCATTCAATTCCTATTGTATTGTGTGTATTATCAGAAATCAGGACTGAATTGTCAAATGCCTTTTCTGTACCCATAGGTATGACACGTGGTTGTTTTCTTTATATGTGGATTGCATTGATTATTTTTCTCATTTTCAGCCAGCCTTGCAACTCGGATTTGAGTCTCAGATGATCATCATGAAATATATATATATATGTGTGTGTGTGTATATGTATATATAGATATAGATATAGATATATAGAGAGAAGCTGTCAAATTCCTTCAGCTTGAAGGTTGTTGAGAAGTTTTGCATCTATGCTCATGAGGCATATTAGTCTGTAGTTTTCTGCCTTTATGGAATCTTTGCCTGGCTTGGGTTCCTGGGTTATACTCACCTCTATCAGATGAATTTGGGGGATTCCCACCTTGTATATATTCTGGAACAGTCTGTGTAGAACTGGTACCAATTCTTCACTGAATATTTGGGAGCAGTTCTGTGTGAAGTCATCTGGCCCTGGGTTGTGTTGTCGGAAAGTTTCTTGAGGACCTTCTATATTTATTTATTTGTAATGGGTGTTGATGTTTTCTACATCTGTCAGTGCTAATTTGGCTCAATGATGAATTTCTAGCAAACTGTCCATTTCTTCCAGGTAGGCACACGTGTTGTAGTACAGTCTTTCATAGTAGCATGTTATTCTTTTCATTTCATTGGGATCTGTTTTGGTGTTGCCCTTTTCATTTGCAATTCTTTATATTGACTTCTTCCCTTTTTTCTCCTTTATTAATTTTGTCAGTGGTTTATTGATCCTGTAATCCTTTCAAAGAACCAATTTCTTGTATTATTAATTTTTCTTTCATTTTTGTTTTCCAGTTTCCTGCTTCTTTGGCAGAGAAAAGGATTATGTGTCCCCATGTGCCTTATGGGCAGGCAGAAACTCTTTCGAGAAGTGTTATGAGGAATGAGGAAGCATAGGGGAATTTTTTTCTTAAATAGCAAAATGTCTTGCTTAGGTAGGAAAGATGTGGGCCCTGAACTGCCCGAGCAGTCTGCTATTCAAACAGATCTCCAGGGGCTAGCCAGGTAAGGGGATTTTGGCACAGTGGGTTGAAATGGAACCTGGGACAGATCTAGCTACAGCAGGACCAGGTCGAGTGATTTGATGTGGCGAATCAGGAGCAGAAACAGTCAGTGCGGGGAGAAATGTTTAGTGCATTTAACTTCTATTCTGGGTCTCTAGGTTACAATGGCTTCTGTAATAGCTGCCATCTTGCAACAGAAGGAGTTTTGGTTCCTTTGCAAATGCTTGTTCTGGAAAATAGTCACGTTTAATGCTTCCCTAAATGATGTCTAGTGATGAAAAACACCAACTTCCACTCTAGAGAAAAGCAGGACTTTCTATGTCCCTGAAGAGTTATACCCTCAAAACTGCAAGGGGCAGTTCTGCCCTGTTTGATAAAGTCCGTATGAATCTGCAGTGACTTATGGCAGTGAGCTGTTTGGGGATTTTGTTTTTTAATGATCAACCAAAGCCTTTCCTAAGCCAAAGTGAGCAAGATGCTTCCAATGAGTCATGGGGATTTTGGACTATAGTTTCTAAGTTGACAGTAGCTGGGAAACTACTCATGACTAGAATTAAGCAGGTATCCTCTAAAGTTCATTATTCTTTTTGTCCTAGTTACACTTAAAAAAAAACAAATGGCAACAGGCACATTTAGAATATTAACAAATCCTATAGAGGTCTATAAAACCTATATAATATTTACAAGGTACATGTAAATTACATGGTATCTGCTGTGGTACTCCTTAGCAATACTGCACTGAGCATATGCCCCTGTTACATGCCTATCCTTCACAAGACTCTCTACTTTTAAAGAGACTATAAGTTTAAAAAAACTGCTGTAGTGGGAATTTCCTTTACCAAAACACCCAGATGTACTTATTTTCAAAGAAAACATGTACTATCTATTTTTCTTATACTGGAAGTGAGAGGAAAAAATAACCTTTGCAATTAGAATGATTAAATTTATTTTATAGAAAGACAACATTCATGATTGAGTTCACTGTCACTTCAGTTAAGTTGATTCTGACACATAGGGAACTTGCTTGATAAGGAAGCACTATCCTTATATTTTCCCAGATTTTATATATTTTAATTTAATAGTATAATTGTCATATAATCCACATACCATACAATTCAGTGGCTTAAATATATTCAAAAGAGTCATGCAATCATCACCACCATCAATTTTAGAATACTTTCTTTATTAGTATACTCATTATTTTTCCAAACCCCCCCACCATAGTGCTATGACACTATTAATCTACTTACTGCCACAGTCTATTTACATATCATAGGTTTTATATTTAAAAAATCATATACACACAACTGAGAACAATAGCAAAACACACACACAGAGAAAAAATTTTACTTCAAAAAGATAACAAAAACTAGGCCAAATTTAAAATGAACCAAAAGGGAAACAGATTGAGAAAATGTTATATTTTAACCTAACTACATCTGCAGTAGTCCACTTTCCGATGCACGCTGTCTGATGGTAAGGCTACTCACATCACTGGTAATTGGTAAAAGGAATTCATGGGAGGCTTAATTCATGTGGGAACTGTACTAATGGATTGGGGGCTTTCCCTGGTTTCCACAGCTTTCTTCAAACTTGGTATTAAGAATTTAAGCTCTAATACCATTCCCTCCTCCTGTCTGGTATTTTATTATTTACAATTATTGAATCACACAGGCTTATTTGCTTCTTCCTTATGAATTTAGCTGACATCTCCTTTAGATGACTACACATTTAAGACAAGCATTAAAAAGCCCCAATTCTAATCTTTCTGATAGCAGGGCACCATCTGATTTCATCATCATACTGCTATCATACCTAGATCTTGAATGATCTCTTTATGAGGACAAGTTTTGAATAGGGCTATGTGGTAAGCACTAATTTTTCATAGATTAGGACTTATGATTAAATGAGAGCTAAAATTCATTCATGTATTTTCAGTTTATATATGATGCTGGCCCACCCTACGGACAACACGATGATTCATTGGGGAATATTATAAATCATCTTCAAGGGACATATGGTAACTCTATTTTTAGTATCATTAATTTAGCCAATGGTATGAAAACAAAAAGTTTTGTTGAAAATAATAAAGTATACGTGTATAGGTCAGCTTTAAATGCTAAAATATATGGATTATTGACTTAAGATAGGGAAAAACTTTCAAGAATGCTCATACACCAAGGTCAAACCACACTTGCTTTACTAAAACATGTCATACAAAAGCAAATGTAGTATGCAAATAGCAAATGTCTAGTGGTCTAAATTTAGCAATTATTGGGCTCCTTCAAGGCAAGATATTTGAACCAATGTCCAAATCCACAATCTTGTTATAGGACCGATCCTGTAACTCCTCGTGTGTATAGAAAGTCTTACTTTTTTTCCTGAAGGCAACTGGTGGTTTCCAACTAATGATTTTGCCATTAGCAAGCTAATATATAAGTCAATGCCCTACCAGGGCAGAGAAAACATTGCTCTTGGGAAAAGGCAAATTTCTTTTGGCCTTTCAAAGGAAAGGTTCAAAGGATACTTTAAGGTCTTAAATAATGGATTATGAGAAATTGGAACAAGGCAAGAGAAATTGATTTGGAAAGTGAAATACATGGGGCCTATAAATGGATATGGGATGGTGTGGGGATGGTGGAGATGATGTTCTAGTCTTGGGGTTCTGAATGGGGTGTGGGCAGGTACAATACATAAACCAAGTTGAAAATAGATAGACATTGCTTTGAGCAAGATGGCTTGTCAGTAAAATAAATGCCTTGTGAGAGTTTATGAGTGTTTTGAGATTCAACCCATTATGAAATGAAAGATGAGAATTACAACATTCTTTGCATCTTAGGGAAGAGAAATAACTGCAAAACTCCATATACCAGGCAGCATAATCCCAAATCCTGAGACTGTGGAATCCAGCTTTAGAGCAGAGAGGGGAATAGAATGGTCTGAGACTCGCCAAGCCTACATAGCACTCAGTTAAATCATTACCTCATCTCCTAGGATTCAATCCAGAATAGCCATCCTGCCAGCTCAGCAAAATGTAGAAAAAATATTATACACCCTCTGTGGACATAGTCTCTGTTTTAAAATACTTTTATTTAGGTAGATTTTTTTTCTTTTCTCCCTTCTTTAAAAGATGGTGCCAGCAGCAGAGCCCCCATACCACCATGTCAGTTTTATCCCCAATGCCAGGACTGTAGCACCGTGAGCCAATAAACTTATTTGTTTTGCGTGGGCTGTTTTGGAAATCATTATTCTCTTTTTTTGCATCTTTTCTTTTTGTTTTAAATACCAATTCTTAGGTCATGAGGACATTTGCTTCAAACACATTTACAGAACTGAATGCCACAGGGAATCCTTGCTTATGCCATTGTAGCCTGCTCTGTCGCACATGGTTTGAACACGTCACAGGGGAGACTAGGCCCTGGAAAAGGACATGGCGTTTGGTGAAATGGACATGCAGCAGAAAACATGAAGGCCTTCAGCCGGACGGACTAACACCGTGTCAGCAACAAAGAGTTCAAAGACAAGGACGATTGTGATGAAATTGCAGAATAGGGCTGCATCAGAGCAACTCGAGGTTCCCCTCACAACAACAATCCCAAATCACAGCAAGAATACCAAGATCTCTCTCTCTCTTGAACCTAGAGTCTAGAAAGTGGCAGGTTGTGTTTTTTCTAATGGGAGCCACAATAGGCCGGCCTTAAATACCTGTGAAGAAAAGGGCATGCTAGTGTAAGCATAAGTTCATCTAAACAAGGTAAATTTGTAGGGTTCTTGTGTGTGTGTGTGTGTGTGAAAGGTGGCAGTGTGCACAGAAAGGAGGAATTAAGGATAAATGAGGTTATAATGGCGTATCCTTACCAGTGACTTCGTGTCTGCTCAGAGTGGGGTGTTTTCAGCTAAGAGGATGTGGTCCTGAGAGAGCAGAAGAGCTGGGGCCTGAAGTTGTGAATGCATTTCCATGGTGACTCCTTTCTGGGCACCGAGTGCTCATGACCCACAGCAAGACCCCCTTCTCCCACCCTGCCACTCCTACCCTGCCACATGTGGAGGGTCTACAGGGGTCCTAGTCCAGATTGGGTCATTGGGTTAAACAAGTCATCACTTGATAGCTGAGAACAATGATAATCCATGTGAGCTGGCCATTGACCATCTGCACTACACCTAATCTAGCTGTTTGGTGGAGCACCGAGACCTTAGCTACCAAGAATCATAATCATAGTAAAATTACATAACTATAGACATAATACATATGGATACAGATATGAGTGTAGGTATAGGTATAAATAGGTATTTCTTTACATATGGGCATAGAAGTATAGTTCTATCAGATTCTCAGCACTGAACTAATTTCTTCCCCAATATATTTTGGTTTGAAATGATTTCTGATGCAAAGAGAAGACGCTCTGGTTGTCTAGTAGGTGGGTGTTAACTGGGAGGTCAGCAGTTTGAAACTGCCAGTTGTTCCTCAGAATAAATATGAGGCTTTCTACTCCCCTGGAGAGTTATCATCTCAGAAATCCACAAGAGGAGACATAGGGGCACTATGAGTCAGAATTGATGTAGTGGCAAGGGGGTTTGTTCTAATGTAAGGAATAAAGATAGTTAAAATTTCTTATTATGTATCTTGCTTATGAAGGTTCTCACCATGGTCAATATCACCATTATCAATATAGGACTCATTTAAACTAAGTTTCAAAAACTCCGGATTACTTGACATTATGCTGAGTGGTAAAAGATTGAATGCTGTCCACATAAGATGAGGAATGAGACAATGAGACACTCTTGCCACATCTATTAAATATTGTTCTTGAAAGTTCTAGCTAGGGAAGTTAGGGAAAAGGAGGAAAGTCACATAGATTGAGAGTGAACTAAGAGTATTTTCATATCCAGCTAATATAGAAGACCTTAAGGAATCCACGGAGACAATTAGAACTAATAAAATGTGCAACACGGTTGTTATATAACACTAAGAAACAAAAATCAATTGTACATTTGTACAGTAGCAAAAAACAAAATTAAATTAAGAAAATAATTTTATTTATAAAAAATCATTGTATTACGTCAAAAATAGTAAGATGCCTAGGAATTATTTGGGGGGGCATCACTGCCCTCTGGTGGTGGGAGTAGGAGGCCCAGCCTTTGCTACTGTGGAGCCACTGCTGGAATTGAATCTCCATCCCAGTGGGCCACAATCCCGCGCACAACCACTACACCACCGGGGCTCAGCCCGTCAAGGAATTATTTTGTTTTGTTTTGTTTTGTTTGTTTGTTTGTTTGTTTTGGGGGGACATCACTGCCTCTAGTGGTCTTGGGCGCTACCCAGTGCAGCTCCTGAGAGCCGCCGCTGGATTTGAACTGCCAAGTCCGCTGGCCTCAGTCCAGAACTCAACCACTTATGCCACCAAGGCTCAGTCCCACCGCCTAGGAAGTATATTATACAAAAAAAAATTAATGTATAATGTAAGATTTTATTTGCTGACATTGCACCTCTCCCTGGTCTCTTCCTACAGATGTAGTCAATTTGATTGTGTACCATCTGGAGAAGTCCATGTGTTTAGTGACTATTTCTGTTGTTAAAAAAAGGTATTTTCTATGAAGGCTGTCTTGTAAAATTCTATCATGCTATCTCCAATTTTATTTCTATCACAATTTGCATTATACTTAAAAGTAGATCTTTATTTTTAAGTTTTTTAAAAAATATTTTCTTTTTGGGGGGATAGACATTTTCTTATTTAATAAATCATTTTATTCAGGACTCATACAACACTTATCACAATCCATACATACATACATTGTGTTAACCACCTTTGTACCCCTGCTGCCATCATCATTTTCAAAACATTTGCTCTCTGCTTGAGCCCTTGACATCAGCTCCTCTTTCCTCCTCCCTGCCCACTTCCCCCTCCCTCAAGAACCCTTGATAATTTATGTGATTATTATTTTGTCATACCTTGCACTGCCCAATATCTCCCTTCACCAACTCCTCCACTCTTCATCCTCCAGATAGGTTATTTGTAGATCCTTGTAATCGACTCCCCTTTTCTATTCCATCTTCTCTCCTCCCTCCTGAGTCCTCCCTCCTCCCTCCTGTTATCTCCACTCTCATGACTGGTCCTAAGGGGTTCGTCTTTCCTGGATTCCCTGTATTTCCAGTTCCCATTGTACCAGTGTACATCTTCCAGTCTAGCTGGATTTTGTAAGGTAGAATTGGGATCATGATAGTTGGGGGGAGGAAGCACTTAAGAACTAGAGGAAACTTGTATGTTTCATCATTGCTGCACTGCACCCTGACTGACTCATCTCCTCCCTGTGACCCTTCTGTAAGGGGATGTCCAGTTGTCCACAAATGGGCTTGGGGTCCCCACTGTGCACGCCCCATCATTCACAAGGATCTGAATTTTGTTCCTTGATGCTTATGATAATCAGGAAATAGATCCATGTACATATATTTATAGGTGCAGTACTAAGGTAGCAGATGGACTTTAGGCCTCCACTCAAGTACTTCCTCAACACAAGAATGCATTGTTCTATTAAACTGGCATTCCACGATGCTCACCTTCCCAGCATGATTGCTGAAGACAAAGTGGGTGCATAAGCAAATGTGGTGAAGAAAGCTGATGGTGCCCAGCTTTCAAAAGATATAGCTTCTGGGGTCTTAAAGGCTTGGAGATAAACAAGTGGCCATCTAGCTCAGGAGCAACAAAGTCCACTATGAAAGAAGCACACCAGCCTGTGTGAGGTCTGGAAGGAATCAGGTATCAGGCATCACAGAACAAAAATCACATCATTGTGTGCCTACCCTCCTGGTATGATCCCTGAAGACAAATGGGTGCATAAGCAAATGAAGGAGAGAAAGCTGATGGTGTCCAGCTACCAAAGGATAAGGCTTGAGGGTAAACAAGTGGGCATCTAGCACACAGGCAGCAATGCCCACATGGAAGGTAGATATTCAAACACCTTTTTGAAACCACACCTCCTGATTGTGTCATTCCCAGGATAGAACACAATATAACTTTCTGATTAAAAATGGTCAGTACCAGTCCATTTCAGTCTATTAATGCCACAGGTACTCATCTTTGTGTTTCGTTTGATTTTGGAAAACTTCCAAATTTCCTAGAATCATTCCACATACCAAATATTACATTTTTCTTCTCCCCAGCAAAGGTAGATCCCTGGTGCCCCACTCCCTGGGCTTTACTCTATGGGCCTCCCTCTGCAAGTTCCCCCTCAGTCATAGTGAGTGCCTTCTGAGTCCAGGGGCCCATCTTCTGCAATGGTCTCTGACAATAGTCTGCTTTCCTCCATCAGCCTTCAATATCGGGCAATGTTTCCATGCTGTGTGGATAAGGTTTCCTGAGTTGATTTCCTCCTAAGTGGGCAGCAATTTCCTAGTTGCTGTTTGTGCTTAGTCTAGAAGTGCTGCTTAAGTCTGTTGAGTTTGGGTGATCCAGTGGCATCTGAAATGCCACTGACTAGTTTGCAGCACCACAGACACACACAAGCAGGCAATCGGTGGCAAGTGCACATAAGCCACCTATACTGGTGATATTTGCTAGCATCCTGCCAATTAATTACAGGGTAACTACATTTACTTATGAATGATTAAGAGGAAGCTACTCAATATCACCATGCATCCAGAAATATTATCTAGAAATAATAGGAAATAAAAATATAGCAAATGGAATTGGTCTGTGGTGGGTAGAGCAAACAATAGAAGAAATTCAATTGGACAATTGTGAGAGACCTGAAGAAAACAGTAAGCACTAAGAAAACACAGAGAGGTACAGAACCCAAGTATTAAAACAATGAAAATATGAGAAGATTCTGTTTCCTTGTCAGTTTGTTGTAATGTGTTGCTGTAATGCTGTAGACAATATCATAGGTATTTCCATAGCCATTTCCAAATGAACAACTTTCAGGGGAGCTTCCATGTTAACAACAGGCAGGGCAAACATAGGGGCATGGCATACATTCATTATCAAACATAGCTTGAGACACAAACCACAGAAGATAAAATGGATGATTAGAGTTTCCTAAAATTTAGAAAATTATCTGCATCCAAGTTTTCCCTAACAAAGTCAAAAGAGAACCTACAGGCTGCAATCATTTTGACAATGATATAGCAGACAAGGCTTGGTCTCTAAAATTTATAGAAAACTCTCACAAAGCAACAACAAAAGACAGTTCGATTAAAAAATAAGCAGAGGACATGAATTGCCAATTCCCCAAATAAGACTTTCAGGTGGCCAACAAACATATGAAAAAATAGTCACAATCATTATCTATTAGAGAGGCAAACCAAAATACTAAGGAGATAGCATTTCAGCCCAGCATTAAATTGTAA
Organism: Nesogale talazaci; assembly: GCA_004026705.1. NCBI lineage: Eukaryota > Metazoa > Chordata > Mammalia > Afrosoricida > Tenrecidae > Nesogale > Nesogale talazaci. The sequence goes on along the minus strand of PVJH01034316.1, from coordinate 6,388 downwards.
ACAATAACAACAAAAACTAGATAGAAAATAATAATTGTGGAGAGAGTGTGAAAAGATTGAGACCTTCATATACTGCTGGTGAACTATAAAATGGTGAAACCACTGTGGTAAATTGCTTGGCCTGGCATGTCCTCAAAAGTTTATAAATGTACAAAAAGTAATATCATATGGTCCAACAATTCCTTTTCTTGGTATATCCAAAAGAATTAGGATCCTCAACATGAATACACATATGAATATCTGTGTTTATAACAGCATGATTCATAATAGCAAAAATATGGAAATAACGTAGGCACCAGTGAAAGAATGGATCAATGAGCTATGGCATACAGCTACAAAGAAATCTACATAGCATTAGAGAACAATAATCACAAATCCAAAAATATCCCATAAGATGGGTAAAGGTAGCAAACAATATGTTGAGTAAAATCAATCATAAAAGGACAAATATGTACGAAATCACATTGTAAAATATCAAGAATAAATATTTGCATGAAAAGGACATTAACTGATGGTTACGGGGTTAGCTTGAAAGCTATAGGCATACCCACATTAACTTGAGCGAAGGAGAGGTTGATACAAATGATGGAGGTACGATACTGAGAAGAGGGCAAGAATTAAAGGCAGCATAAGTGAATACTGTCCTATATACAACCCTGAAAGGACAGGAATCTAAAGTATATGTATGAATAAACATACAGGGTGAAGAGGTCTAGTATGGAAAGTGAATCTATATTCAAAACTGTATATGTAGATTTGAAAGAGGACTTTTGCACATGTGCTTTCACCTTTTGTTGAAAAAAGATCCAAGATTGTGGTGGAGCATACAGGGGACAAAATTATGGAAATGTTACACATGTAACCAATTATATTGAAGGTATGAGTGTGAATATGGGGGCTAATAACCATAGTCCCAGGGGGCACCACGGTCAATTGATATAGTATAGACTATAAAGACAATGTTCTACACCCTACTTTGGTAAACAGAATAATTTATAAGGGGCTAGTTAAGGTAAGAACTATTAAACTTTCCCTGTCCAAATGGAGGAAGAGTGAAGAAAACTGAAGACTCATGGAAACAATTAATCTAGTGGATAAATGGATCATGCAAACAATCTCCAGGACCCTAAGACAAGGAGAACCGAATAGAATCCAGGTTGTACTATTAATTGTTTGAAAATTATCGCACAAGAAGTATTGAGGTAGTAGATGGACATTAGGACTCTATTCAAGTAATGCCAGTTCTATTAAACTGGCATTCCCTAATGCTCACCTTCCTGAAATGATCACTGAAGACAAAGTGGGTACATAAGCAAGTGTGGTGAAGAAATCTGATGGTGCTCAGATATCAAAAGATATAGCATCTGTGGTCTTAAAGGCTTGAAGATAAACAGGCAGTCATCTAACTAAGAAGCAGCAAAGCCCACATGGAAGACGCATACCAGCCTGTGTGAGCATGAAGTATCAGGTATCAGGCATTAAAACCTGAGAAAAAATATCATATCATTGTGAAAGAGGGGCAATGCGGATTGGAGACCCAAAGCCCATCTGTAGACAACTGGACATCCCCTTTCAGAAGATTCTCAGGGAGGAGGTGAGCCAGTCAGCGTGCAGTACAGCACTAATGAAACATACAACTTTCCTCTTGTTTTTAAATGCATTCCCCCCTTCCCACTATCATGACCCTAACTCTACTTTACAAACCTGGCTAGACCAGAGCATGTCCACAGGTATAGGTAGGAGCTGAAAACACATGGAATCCAGGAGAGATAGTCCTCCCAGGACCAATAGTGAGAGTAGCCCTACCAGGAGGGGAAGAGGAAGACAGGGGGAGATAAGGGGTACTGATCACAATGATCTACCTATACCACATTCCAGGGGGATGGACAATAGAAAAGTAGGTGAAGGAGACATCGGTCAGTGTAAGACATAAAAAAATAATAAAGATTTATAAATTGTCAAGGATTCATGAGGGAGGGAGAATGGGATAGGGAGGGGGAAAATGAAAAGCTGGTATCAAGGGCTCAAGTAGAAAGAAAATATTCTGAAAAATATTATTGAAACGAGTGTACCAATATGCTTGACACGATGGATGCATGTATCAATTATGATAAGAGTTATATGAGTGGCTGAGCCCCGGTGGTATAGTGGTTGAGAGTGGGACTGCAGCCCACGGACTTGGCGGTTGAAATCCAGCAGTGGCTCTCTGTAGCAGGGCTGGGTAACTCCCACGAACACCAGAGGTCAGCGATGCCCCCCACAAAAAAATGTTTAAAAAGAGAGTTCTATGAGCCCCCAATAAAATAATTTTTAACAGATATTTAAAAGAAAGTCTTAGATAAAGTGGGGGAAAATATGTTAAAAAAAAAAAAACACCCTCCAGACCATAAAAAGACCAGGCTAGTCAGATAGAGACTGGGAGAACACTTGAGACTGGTCATTAGCCACTGTGATCATTAGCCACTGAACACACATCATAGCTCAACTGTCAAAGAACGAAAACCTAGGGAGGATGTTCTGTTCACGTTTTGGTCAGTTGTATCGGCACCAGTGGAAAGTCTTAAAAGTGAAACTCACTGAAAATCAGTCCTTGCCAAACATCGTCACCCCGACAGGACAAGGAAGAGCTGCCCCATGAGTTCCTGAGATTCTAACTTTTTCAGTCGAAAAAAGTCCCATCTTTCTCCAATGGTGGTTTCCAACTTCCAATGAAGCTCAATGCTTAACCTCTTTGCCATCAGCGACCTAGAAAGAAAGGTCCTGGGAATATGCTTCTGAAAAAGCAACCACTGGAAAGCAGTGGAACTGCCGGGAATCGGAAAGTCCTGATGGACACTGCTTTTAACACAGGGCAGAAATGGGTACTAATCAGTCCTGAGAAGAGTATAGAAAATTTGCTGAACTGAAACTTGCTGAACCATTGATCTTTCTTATCTCAGCCCAATGTGTAAGCACTACACAACCAGAACAACATGAAAGGAGCAGTAACACTTAAGGGGTACACGCGGGTTACAGATGAACTAAAATGAGTGTGAGTCGTTGGATGAAAACTAATATACTCTTATCCAATTCACTACATAATGTTAAAAGGGGGGGCAGGGCAGATAAATACTTATAGATGTATGAATTGGGATTTTATTATTGTGGTGAAGCAAAATTAATTACTTCTGATGCTTCTTTCCATTTGCCTGTAAGCACTACTAAATGATTGGGTAGGACCGTGCAAATGGGGTGTGTGAAACCCCAGTAGAATTTTGCCATTTCTCTGAATTTAAGAAAACCATCTCAGAAGCAGGAAGGAAGACGTACTCAGGACCATCAAGAGAGAAGAGCCACCAAGGACGTGCATCTGGGCTCTCTATTGGAAGTGGCAGAGACGGTAGAGACACTGAAGGCACAGCATGGAAGCCAGGAGGCAAAGCAGAGGGCTAACCCTGCAGCCTAGCAGTGAACTTCCGGCCCCCCAGTACAAAGGATCCTGTGGCAGAGAGACTGAGGGCCAGAGAGATGGCTGCTGGAAGAGGAGAAGCACAACTGTGCATAGATGTTTGTATACTAATATTTTCTAATCCTGACATGTGAACTTCCCAAGTGAATCCCAATAGCCGTGACACTTGTTTAGGAGTTTGTATAGCCATTGCAGAGTGAACCTAACAGAGATGTAGAATGACACAGGAGGAACAGCGGGTGTCAGAATCGGGGAAGAGTGATGGAGGGGGGAGGGTTGTCTGAGCTCTGCCTTGTTGCAATCAACTCCCTGTATATCCTGGTTCCAGTTTTCAAATTTGCACTCGTGTGGAGCTGGGTTGTCTTTCTCCCTACTAAAGCCAGAGGAGACAAAACATGAGTCCAAGCTATCTATCTACATATATATAATGTATACACACACATATACACACACACATATATACAGTGAGGTGTCAGTTTTTTAAATTTGTTATTATTTAGAAATAATTTTTACAAAAGGAAACTTTCTTTTTAAATAAAGCAAAGAAATCATATTTCAACGCATCACCAGATAAGAAAAGAGCTGCAAACCAAAGAGCTGCAACAAAGTTGTTTTATAAACACAACTAACAGCACAAGTGACAAGAACTTGATATTCTTCTATGCAGGAACCTACAACAAACTCACTGGAAAGAAACACACCTTCTCGCCTCTCCAAGACACCAATATGTGCAGTGTAGAATCAGAAGAATTTATGAAACACACAGAGAGGAAAGAGAATATACATACTCTCATATATATAACTATACATAGGTTTTCCTTAACAGAATATAACTTGGCATATTTCTTCATTTTACTCACCCCAAAAAATAAGTACAATAAAATTCTCATTGTAAAGCAACAGGTCACCTTTTGCTAAACACTGTTCATTGGAAGTATGTAAATTTGAATTATTTTTAAGAATGAAGTCCACAAGCAGCAGTTGCTATATGGTATTTCCTATGCACTTATCGAAATCTTTGCAAAAGTTAGAAGGTTGTCAGCGATGATGTAAGTGATCCGTCCTCTCCCCTACGTACAGGGGCCGGGGGGTGGGGGGGGTGTTGAAAGTGCACCCTTACCTAGCTCTCCTAGGGATTGGGGTTTCTTCTCTAGGAACACGGGACTAAGGAAGAGTCTCGGCAGCAGTCCGGACACACAAGGAGACTGGGTCTCTTCCACTGAATTCTGCAGTGCTCATTGCGCTTGAGGTCAGTTTCAGAATCTGAGCGTGGGGCACCCGGACCTCGTGTGGCCTTGGTCCCTCTCTCAGACTGTCCCTAGCTGTTGCTCAGGAAGGTTTCTGGTGCAGAGGCATGTTATGGGGGGCTCTGAGATGGCAGAGTCTGAGTCTGCTGGTATCTGATGAGTAGCATTGCCATTGTGCAGTCTGATGCCACCAGCTGTTGGTTTCGAGGGTCTGAGCAAGATTTTCTTTGTGGACACTTAAAGGAAACGGTGCTAATTTATGGCAGCCAGGCGGGAGCTGGTTCTGGTCACCCTGGTTGTTCTCCGCAGGAGGTCTGAGCTTCTCTCTCCCATGGGAATAGCAGCAGATCCTCTCATTCCAACTCCTGGAAGCCCCTCCGGCTCAAACTCAGCACCTTCTGCGTCACTTGCAGACTGAACTGCCACTACCCCCTGCCTTCCGGCTCTTTAGAAAAAGAGCCATTCTCTCCAATTCTACTGGACCGCAGCCTCTTGCCTGAGGCCCATAGCGACCCTATGTCCAACTGAACAAAACACTACCCACAATCCTCACAATTGTTCCTACATCAATCGCTGGGTCAATCCATCTCAGTAAAGGCCTTCCTATCTGCCACTGCCCCTCTACTTTATCAAACTGAGTTCTTTCCCTAGGACAGGTCTCAAAGTATGTAAGATGGAGTCTCCCTATTGTTGCCTGTAAAGAGCACCCTGGTGTTGGTTCTTCCAAGACAGACTGATTTGTCCTTTTGGCCGTCCATGATACTTTCAAGTTTCTTCACCAGCACCACAATTCAAACTCATCAATTCCTCCTCCATCTTCTTGACTCAGCATCAAACTTTCACTGTAGATAGGCAATTAAAAATGTTATGGCTTGGATCAGGCATCCCTTAGCCCTCAAAGTAACATTCTTGCTTTTGAAGACTCTAAAGAGGTCATGTGCCACAGATGTACCCAATGCAAGGTGTCTTTTGATCACCTGAGTGCTTGCATTGGTTGTGGATCCCATCGAGATGAAATCCTGGGCTCTTCAATCCTTGATCTTCCTCAGGAAATGTCCCAAGTCCTCCTCATGTTCACCAAGCAAGTTTGCATCGCGTGTATATTGCAGGCTGTTAATGAACCTTCCTTCATTCTTGATGTTGAATTCTTCTTCCTATAATCTAGCTTCTCTGATGATTTTCTCAGCATATAGTTTGTAAAAGGATGATGTGAGGGAAGAGAGTGTACCTTTCCTGATGCAAGTTCTGCAGAAGCACAAGAAAGTGTTCTGGAATTCCTAATCTCTCCATGGTTTATCATGATACACACAGCCTTGAACTTTCTTCCAAATTTCCCAGCATATGTAAGTAAGTGATTTCGGTACTTCATCAGCCTGTTGAAATATTTCAATTGGTATTCCATCAATTCCTGAAGCCTTATTTTTAATATACTTTCCGTGGAGTGTGAACTTTCTTTAGCACCACTGGATCTTGTTCATAGGCTACTCCCTGAATGGGTTGAAGGTTGTTCAGTTCTTTTTGGTACATTGACTCTATGTAATATATAAGTATATGTATACACCCATATATATCCCAAAACTCAGTAATATAAAGATACTTAACTAAAAATTGACAACTGAACTGAATATATGGGGGGTACCCACCCAAACAAAATTTTTTTTCAAAGATATGTATTTAGATCTTTTTACAAAAC